>PVJL010003342.1:0-160708 GCA_004026885.1 Lyroderma lyra
GGGAGGGGGTGGGAGAGGAGTGGGGGAAGCTAAATATAAGGTGATGGAAAGAGAAGTCACATTAGGTGGTGAACTTATTATACATCAAGTTGACAATGCACTGTAGAATTGTATGCCTGAAACCTATGTAATCCTTGCTAACAGATGTCACCCCAATAAGTCTAACAATAAAAATGAATTAAAAACAAAACAAAACAAAAAAACTTACGGTTTTGAAGAAGTCTTAACAACATGGAAAATTCTCACAATGTAATACTAAGTTATAAAAACCAGACATAAAATTAATATATAATATGGTTTCAAGTATGTACATATAAATAATGCCTGTGCATAGATATGATAATATTGCTGGTGGTTTTATCTTTCTATTCATATTATGTTTACTTTACATTTTCTTATTAATATTTGATATTTTAAAAATATTTTGCATTGAACATTTTTTGCTTTCACAATCAGAAAATAGACCAACAGTTGTTATTTTAAAAGAAATAGCTCATGAAATAAAAAGGTGTCTGTTTAAACACCACCTGTTGAAAGTGTAGCTTTTTGACTCAGTGTGGTGCTATATACTCCAGTACATAGTCATTTATTCATTACTTTTTACATGAAAATGTATGAAGTGGCTTTTCTATGTTTGGTGCTATTCATGACACTGGCTAGATAATCTTTTCATGTGAAGGAAGACTGCTGGATCCAATCTCCTTTAGCCACTTTATTTTTAGTTTGATAACTTTATTCATATCCACTATCTTTATTTGTTTCTTTCCAAAATATAATATGGGTCTATAAGTGGATTTTCTTTACGTTCATTGTCTTTTTTTTTTTTTCAGTTTTTCCCCTTAATGTCAATCTAATGTATAATACATATAATAGATATATCTATCATATTTCTTCAGATATGCACTCTAAAACAGTCCTAGATATTCCTTACTTGTTATAGCCTAAAAATCAGACTGTTTCTTGGTTTTGTTTTACATACAGGTTGAAATTTAAAAAACTATAGCAGAATTCATAGCCAGCAACATGACACACTAGTCTTATTTGATGACAGTGAAGATGGTGCTGTGATCTTGAATAATTCCAATGTATCCTGTGGGTTTTATTGGCAAGTTTTTCTAGGAACAGATTGGATCTTTCAGCCTCAGCAGAACTACCTCTAAGTGGTAACTTGATGCTCAGGGTATGTTTCCTTAGTATAGTCTTGTCCTTTTATATAAAGAGGGAAAAACCAATTCAGTAGCTATTTAAAAAATTCATTCACCAAATAGTATTCTTAAGTGTTTGAAATATATTTAATCATAGATTTCATTACTATTTAGTAATACAACAGCTTTCTTCCTTCTAGGAATGTGTTAACCATTATTGTTGAATTGAACTTTTTAAGGGGGTATATTCCATCTTAATCAGGATTTCATATGTTCTGACATATTATATTTAATATTCCTTAAGTGGTACTGTTTGCAAGTGTTGCATGAAATTAATGATAATTCAAACCTACTAAAGAGATTACTTACTTTTTATTACTGGCACATTCATCTTACTTTATGCTTCACCTTAGACTATTCTTAAGACTTCATTCTTAAATTCATTTTTATAACCTTAATTTAAAAAATATTATCAATTATTATTTTGTCTGGGAAAGTGATTTTTAATGGACTGTCTTCACAGACTTGCCTCACGTATGGGTTACTTTGTGTGTGTGTGTGTGTGTGTGTGTGTGTTTGTGTGTGTAACAGTGTGTAGAGTGGAGATGTAAATAGTGATTGAAATCCTGTGGTGCTGAGGAAAAGGTGCCATTTTTTAATTCATCTAGCCAGATGGAGCAGTTTGTTTGTTCATTCATTCATTACTTCATTGGTTTATTTATGCATTTATTTATTGTAAAGTATACTAATTCTGTGTGTGTGTATGTGTGCATGCGCACGTGTATGTGTGCGCACCACTGATGGAGGATCTGGTTGTATGTAATAGACAATATTATAATTGTTAACAAATGGAAGATCATGGTTCATATCAAGGCTTATGTATGTGTATACATGCATATACACATGAATAAAAATCTTGCATTTCTAGAAAAATAATAAATTTTTCCATCCCCATTGTTTACTACCAGAACTATCAATGCATCTAATGAAGTGTTAAGCATATGCACGATAATAATAAATAATACCAGGTTCTATGTTATGCCTATTTTTTTTGCTCTTGAACTTATATTTAAAAAATTTCAACAACATACATATATGTAAGATAGATCGACTTGTCTGAATATAAAATAGTTTTATTCTTTTTATTGCATTTGAGTTTGAAATAGACAATAAATTAAGGAACACATAGGAAAAACTACTGAACATGCCTTAGAAGAACTACTGATTTTGTGCAGAGACGTGGAGATATGAGTGTACACTGATGTGTATTGTTACTTCTCGTAGCAAGTTGGAAGTACATGGTTCCCCAGTCAATGATCTTGTGAATTTGTGGTTTTATTTTTCTGTTAGTTGATCAGAAAGGACCATTTGTTGTTATTGTTAATTGTGACATTTGCTTTCCCCTACCCCAGAAAATTAAGTGTACACGCCATTAGATCTATAACACTAAAAATGACCCATACTTGGCTGTGTCACAAAGCTTCTTTGAGTCTGATACCTTACTTTTAGCTATTTCTTTATAGAATCTGAAAGGTATTTGCTGAAAAATTTTTTTACAAAGCCATTTTGTATGGTTGAATCATGTCAGTTGTATGTTAATTCTTTAAAATGATAAAAAATTATATGAAATTTGCTTCTAAAAAACAATGACATCCAAATAAATTTATTTTCTATTTTACATACGAAGACTATTTAATGATTAGTTACATGATGGCGAAACTTTGTATGTCAAAAATGGGGATAAGACTACCTTTACTTAAAAGTTTAATTTAATTGGCTAAAATATGATTTCAAAGGACCTTTATCTGACTGGAAACAGAATTTTTATATAGTTTCTGAATATAATAAAATTCTTTTTCTTTACAAATGCTGATTATTAAAATGGATAACACTTATTGACGTTTTACTGTGTACCAGATACTTTATTATTTCTCACAATATCACTGTGAAATTAGAACTGTAATTGTCCCCACATGACAAATGAAGACACTGAGGTACAGGCATCTTAAGTAATTTGTCAAAGTGCAGGAGAAAAAGGATTCAAATCTTGAGTCCTAACCACAATGCTATACACTGTTTTTACTGTACTCACCTATGCTAAGTTCATGCCTTGACTAATGCTGGCAAAGCAACCCACTGGTTTGGGAAACAGCCAAGGTGTATATATTTCCTCCAAAATTATTTTATGACCCTAAGAATGCATACTTAATGAAATTACTATTTGTATTTAACATAGAAAGAAAAGATATGGGAGCACAAAGTACTATTCTGTTCTCCTATATCATGTGCTCTTTGGAACATGCATCCATTGACAGAGCAAGGAAGTAAGCAAGAAAATGGGAGAGAGAGAGAGTTTCGTGAAGGGGTTTGTTATAATTTTGCTTTGGAAGAATAACCAGTAATCCTTCTCTCTACATGGAAATCACTTAGGCATTTTGGGAGTTGTGTTTCTCTCCTAGAAATATTTAATTTGGTTTCATTATACAGAAAACACCTTTTAAATGCAACCTAGAGAAGACTAGATCCTAAATCCAGGGGACTTCCTGCCTCACCCAGGCCTTCCAGCTGCCTCTTCGGCAAGGGGCAGAGGACAGAGACTGACTCACAACCGACACTCACAAAATGGTACGTAGCCAGGAGAACTGAGGCAGGAAGTTTGAGGAAGGAGACGTTGGCTTGTATTTCTTAATTCAAGAGGTGGAATGTGGCAGTCTTATTTTAGAGTTCACCGTGTTTTATGAATTTTTAATAAGCTTTACATTTTTTATTATTTGAAAATGTAATTTTTTTTGTTAAATGTATTTCTAAGCACAGGTTTTACGTTAGGCAGAGTTTAATTTACCATTTGATTTGAACTTGACTGATCTGTAAAGAGTAAAGCCTAGTAATCACAGAGCCAGGCTGGATTCATGATCTGTACCTCTTCTGCTTTGTGTCTTCACCTCTCCCTCCATTCCTCTGCTGCCTTAACCGTTTTAGGGAGAGATCGTGAACTTATATATGAGAAGACCAAGTGCAGGCTCCAGTCTAATTGGTAACTCTGTCCTGTGATGGTCATCAAAGATGACAGTATTCTCTGAAGTGAATCAACAGTCACCTGACAGACATATTTAATGCATAAGTGTAATAACGAAAGTCTCTAAGAGTCACCGCTAGTCTAAAGTGAGGCTACTCCCAGCTAGAGGCAGGAACCCTGGCCATTAAGTCATGAATATTTACAGTTGCTATCAGCGGCTGAACATTTTATCCATTTTCTTGTCTTCCCCCAAGACAGTATCTTGTGCCAGTTTTCTAAAATATATAAAGTATGAGAAACAAAATGGAGTGATTTATGAAAAACACAGTGCTTTTACTTATTTTTTCCTCAGTAACTGAGAAATCTAGTTTGACTGAAGGTAGAAAAAACATCTCTTCATCATCATTATAGAATCTTCAGCCCTCATATATGTCTAAGAAGAGGAAAGAATCATTTTACTGATCCCCAAAGAAGCATAACAAAATTTTTCTTGTGAAATCGCTATGAATAAAATTCAATGTCTATGTTACTGGTAAAGACGCTTGGACAATAAATCCCTGAGGATGGGGCAACTTTGTTTTCTAGAACAAATTTCTCCCGGCTTCATCTTTCTCCTTTGCCACTTGTCTTCTCAGATGATATTTCATTCTGCTTCTCCTCAGATGGAGTCTTGGCCTACAATTTTCAAATCTGTTTTCTAGACATCATCTACACCTTACCCCGAAGAGGGGCCTATATATATCATTTCATGGGAACTGTCAAGGTAAGTTAGGGTAAACCCCATAAGCCCTCTACCCCAATCAACACCTGTGGTGACTAACAATTCATGTGACACCAGCCCTTCCTGCCCTGTTCTTACATTTCTTTGAGCATTTTAAGTACCCTGTTATTTCCTCACTCTTACTGGGAAAGTAATAGGCATGTAAAGAGGACTAGAACAACTGGCATCTTTTTCAAATGCCCAGGCACTTTGCAGTGTAATTTCCTTTAAGACACATTTGTGATATTTTCCGTGTTACAGACAAAAAACTGAGGCTTAGAGAGGTAAACATTTCTTAACATCATATGAGGTTGGACAATTAATTTTGCAAGCTCGTTCTAGAAAAAGTGCTACACACCTCATTGCTGAATATCACTACAGCCACTTTCAAAGTACTCCCCTTGGGAAGATTTGCACTGATGCCTGCACCTAGTCCACTCTTCAAAGCAGTTTTGGAACTCTTTTTTGGAATGGCCATCGGACTGTCATGGTACCCAAAATCTGACAATTAAGTTTGTGAACTTGCCACCATGTACTTACGTTGGCAGCACTGTACAAAAAGCTTGGTAAGGTGTCATAACCTCGCCAAGGTTATTAGGTCCCTAACAACAAGTAGATTTTAATTCCCCATTGTATAGATAAGAAACTTGAGGTTCAGAGAGCTTATTTAGGTTGCTGAGTGCCATTCAAAGTCAAGAAAGTCTCCAGCCCTAGGATACCCCATTGCTTCCCTGGCCCCTGCTGTCTCCAAGTTTTGGCTCTCCACTTTAGGAAGCAGGGTCATTTGTACAGCGCTGCCAATGTAATCGCATGGTGGCCAGTTTGCAAACTTAATTGTCAGATTTTGGGCATGATGACAGCTCTGATGGCCATTCCAGTAAAAGAGTTCCAAAGTTGCTTTGAAGGGTGGACTAGGCACTGGTATTGGTTCATAGCTTCCCAAGGGGAGTACTTCGATGATGACTGCAGTGATGTTCAGCAATGAGGTATGTAGTGTTTTTCTAGAACGAGTTTGTGAAATTAATTGTCTGACCTTGTACAGATCACAAATGGCAGAGGTAGAGTTCAAATCTCTGTGTCTCAAACCTCTTGCTTTTCCCGTGACTTCATGTAGCATCCTGTTTGTGACTGGATCACCCCATGCATTCATCTGTTGCTTGTTACTGCTTATGATATTTCTAAAGCAATACCAAGCCCTAGCTCTGTTTCATTTCAAGCATCATGTTTAAAATATTCATAGTTAATTTACGGAGTTTGGTTTGACATGGTTTTGGCAAGTAGAACTGTGTTTGCTTCTGGCTGCAATGGGTAAGCGTGCTAGACTTCACAGAAGAAGCAATTCCAAAGAACCTCTTTACTCATCCATGTATTCAACAACTATTTACTAAGTGCATGCTTTTTGCCAGGTATTTGGGATATATCTACAAACAGAACATATCAAAATTTCTACCTTTATTGGATGCTTTATTGAGAAAGACATAAAGAAATAAATAAGTGAAATATATATTGTTATATGGTGATAGTTACTCTGGAGAACAGTAAAACAATGAGAAAAATAAAACTATTTTAAGTAGAGGGGATCACGAAGATCTTACTGAGGGGGACATTTGAATTAACCCGTTGGCAGAGATGAGGAAGCGGGCCATGGGGACATTTGGGAGAGAATTGTTGCAGGCAGAGGAGTGGGTACAGAGGCCCTGAGGAAGGTGCCTGACTGTAAGGAGCCAGGGAGAGAGTTCTGGATGAGGTCAGTGAGAAGATTCTAAACACACACACACACACACACACACACACACACACGAATATATATACACACTTATCTAAATATTGTCTGTCTGTCTGTCTGTCTGTCTATCTGTTGTCCAGAAAAAAATCCAGTCATAAATGACTCTATTTTTCATATTACATGGGTGAATACTTTCAAGACAGCCCATATATATATTTCTGTAAGACCTTAAAGGTATTGTAATGACCTTATATTTTACATGGAGGGAAATGGGGAATCCATTAGAGAGTTTTAAACAAAAAGTGACATGTTATGCCTTATGTTTTGAAAAATTAACTCTAGCTGACACTTTCAGATGGGCTGAGGGTGGAAGCCAATAAACTGGGCCAGGAATGTTAGCAACTTGAATGAAAGTAGTAGTAGTAGAGTTGGTAAGAAGATGCCAGATTCTGGTTATATTTAGAATGTGGAGTTTTCTGATTGGAGAATTTGGTGGGAGGTTGGAAGTGTGTTTGAGAGAGATGGGGAAGCTTCAGGGATGACTCCGAAAACTTTGACCTGATCATGTCATTAACTGGACTGGAGAATATTAGAGGATGAATAGGTTTAGTCGGGAGGGGATAGACATGGACATCAGGATTATGGTTTTACCTGTGTTAAGTTTGAGATGTTTATTATTCCTTTAAGAAGTGACATTGAGTAGGCAATTAGATATATGAGTCTATAATCCAGGCTATTGGTATAAATTTGAAGTCATCTATATAAACTTAGACATAAAAAAGGAAGAGATCCCAGGACTAATGTCTAAGACACTCCAGCATTAAGAGATTGGTAAAATGAAAAGGAACTAGCCGTGGAAGCTTTATAGGAAAAGCCAGTAAGGTAGGAAGAAAATCAGCAGTGAGTAAATGTCCTTAAATTCAATGACAATAGTAGGTCAGGGAGGAGGAAGTGGTCAACTGTGTCAAATGTTGCTGAAAGGTCAAGTAAGATGAGGATTGAGAACTAATATTAGATTTAGCAACATGGAGTTCACCGGTGACCTTACGGGGAGCAGTTTCAATGGAATTGTGGGGCAAAAACTTTGGAATGAATTAAAAAGAGAGAATAAGATGAATTGGAGATAAGAGATTACAGACAACAATAGAAACCACCAATATTTTCATAACACTCTAGTTATTGTAGCCAGCTTAAAGAGACGTTTTACAATGTTTGCAGTGATCAGACCCTCCGTAAGATCTTGCCATTGGACATTCATAAAGTCACACATATAGTCACAAATGTGTGTTTTTAACATTGTGATAACTATGTCAATGTAATTGAATTCATTTATAATTGTATGTTTTTATTTTATGCATTTGAAAATATTGTTCTGAGCATCTATAGGATTAACAAGTAGTGCTTAGCAGAAAAGCTTAAGAACCACCTCTGTTTTAGGGTCACTATCAAGAATTCTATAGATTCTTCCCTTCTTCTGTCCTTTACAAACACTGCCCATGTTCTTCACCAACCACCCCTCCTTTCCTAATGTCACCCACAAAGGGGAATTGAAAAAGTTTTCTATCCACTACAGATCCTACACCACTCTATTCCATATTTCCCCCTTAAATATTTGGTTTGGGATGTTGTGCTATGAAGTGATTCTTGCAAATGATTCTTCCAATAGTTTTCAGAATGTCAAAGATAGAATATGTGCGTCACATTTGATTCAGTTAAATGCCTGTGTTTCTCTCTCTCTTATAGGCATTTATGAATGGTTACATTGTATTTTCATGCTACATATTATCTGAGAAAAGATAATTCCAATTAGCAATTAGTGTTATGCCCTAAAACTTTTTGAAGTTCATAACTACTTCTGTTTTGCTGTAGGGTTTGGAATAAGGCAGATTGAAAAATCCAATCAGACTTAGCTGGTATTTTCTGTACAACATCTGGTCTGACAGCTAGATCTGTAGTCAAGCTTATAAATCAAAATGGAGCTGACTTAGAAGTGATGTAGAAATGCAGAAATGCGCCATGGGTTTTGCAGATTTGAGATAGTTTTTTATGTGAATGTAATAGAACTGAAAATGAACTGGTGTATTTTAAATTTTAAACATTTTCATTATGAAAATGGCTTTATTGTAGTCACTTTACTGAAAAGTAAAGTTACTGCAGAGAGAAGGCAGAGAACTTGAGGAGAGCAAGAGATGTACATGTGTAGGGAGTCTGCTAGGTGAATTAAAAGCTTCCCAAATAGCTGTGCAGGTCAACTCACAAAGCTCACACACCACGGCCAGTGAGACTTAGGAAAGGAAATACTTATGAACTCACATAGACCAGTCTTGAGATGATGCCAATTCATGCTTGCCGACTTGGAAATAGCAATGTAGATGTGGAGAGTTTATCCAAAACTGAGGACTTACTAAATGGCTTTAGTAGGAGAAGATGAAGCCAAGAAAGATAGCATTTTGCATCACCAAAGTGTCTCACTCTCAAGTTTGATGTTGGATAGAGAGAAATGTGAAGCTAGACAAAGAAAATGGGCTAAGAAATGAGGGAAAGCTGAAGATACATTAGAAGTGCAATGAGGAAAAAGTACGTTCAATGATAGAGTAGAAGATGTAGAATGGGAGGACACTGGTACAAATAAGGACAAAAAATAGTAAACCTGGAAGTGACTGTAGAACTCAATATATCCTAACCACTTTATTTTCTAGATGATCCCGAGAGGTTAAATCTTTCCCCCAAATTCTTGCAAATAAAGAGGGCCAGAGCACTAGAACTCAGGGACTGGATTCTCAGTCTCTCCATGCTTATTTCCATGAAAGTGCTAAGAGTGATAATCCTGACTCCTCTTAATAAAATAAATGAGTTTAAGAACGATTTTATTATCTCCATTGAGTCGGAAGATTGAAACAGGCATAAAAAGAGAAAACCTATCTTGGCGTCTAGCTCAGAGAGTTCCGTGAGTATCAATCCAGGCAGCCGTTGAATGCTCTGAAATTTTCTCTGAGAATACCTCCATTATCACTGAGGGTTTGGAAATAGGAAATTCTAAAAAGAGGAAGAAGTTTTGAAGAGAATAAAAGGTGGTTAGGAAGATGGATCCGCAGCATTAGGGCACGGAGTTACCTTTTGCTGTAAGCTTTGCCCTGAGTCTGTGGGTATAACAGCAGCAGGCTCAACACGACAATTACGGGTTTTTTCATCAGCTACCGTGTGGACACCGTGCTCAGCAGGGCCTGTGCAGAAGTGCTGTGTGTAATTAAGAGAGAAGGGTCTGCCGGAAGGCCCTAGGGAGGAGATGGCTCACTGTCACTCCCTCTTCCTACCCCCAAGCAGAAGCATAACTACTAGGATAAGTTAAATGATATCTGGCCTATAAAGAACACTTTCAAGAACCTCCCATTTCTTCACTAATGTATCTTGAAAAGTGCGTTTTAAACCCCAAATCTTAGCTTTGGCTATCTTGATAAACTTCTCCCTTGTTTGATCACCCGTGTTTAGAGGCCCTCCGAAAGGAAGAATGTGAGAATCACATTTAGGGTCGTTTGCCCCACGGGTAATAAGATAGAGAGAGTTCCTTTCTCAAATTGAGCTCTGGTGCTGGAATTTTAACATGTGCTGTTGGCTCTGGGGCTTATGTTCTGGTTCCAGCTGAGTGAAAGCTTGCTTTGCTTTTGTTTTCTGAAAGTATTTAATAAAACGGCAGGATTTGCTTACTTGCTTATGGAATTCTTTTCCTGGGAAACATGCAAATTCTGAACCCAGCTGCACATTTGTGACAAAGAAATAGCTAATAATCTGAGCTATATGCTATGTTTTTAAAAAAGCTTCTTAAATTTTTCTACAAGGGTAGAACTATCGTACACAAAGTTAAGCCTTTTACAGACTGGGTTTAAATCTGCTTTCTATTAATAGCTTTCAGAAGCTTTTCTAAATAACCTTGGGGCACAGACAGTTTTTCTTACAGGAAAGCAGGTGGAGAAGAAATGATCTGTTTTGTTAACCGATAAAAGCTAAGTGGCTAAATCTGCCTGTTTCAAATACATCATTTGTGCCAATTAGAACATTTATTTTTCTCCTTTCTCTTTTATTCAATCTTCATAAATTAACTAGAGATGGGAGATGATCCAGCCCAGTTTCTTAGTATTTTTAGATGATGGTATTGGAGGCCGGTGAGGATAAGTAATCAGAATCTCATTGCAGGTATGCTCAGGGACTGCCGCATGCCCTTCTGGCCCTCAGCTCCCTCCCTCCCCACCTGCTCCCTGCTCCAGGCCCCAGAGACTTCACTTTAAGGGATGCTTCAGAGGGTCCCTTTGCCCTGTGACTGCTTTTGGTTGGGTTAGCCATTTGTAGCTTCACAAACACAAGTCCAGCCAACAGAAGGAGGGAAAAGGCAGATTCTTATTTCTCTAACTCACTGTCTTAGTCCATTCCATCTGCTGTAACAAAAATCCTATAAACTGGTGGCTGATAAAGAACATGATTTTATTTGTCACAGTTTTGAAGGCTGGCAAGTTCAAGGAGGCAGCATGACCACATTGTGAAGGCCTTCTTCCTGGTTCATAGCCTGTGCCTTCTCACTGTGTCCTCACATGGTGGATGGGGCTAGGGATCTGTGGGATCTCTTAAAAGGCCCTAATCCCATATAATCCTCATGACTTAAGCACCTCCTAAAGGCCTTACCTCCTAATACCATCATATTTTGGGAGGTTAAGATTTCAACATATAAATTTGGGGGGCATACAAATGATCAGACCATCTCACACTCTCCTTGCCTAGGTTAGTGGTAGCTGCATTCCTGGTGCCCATCTCCTATAACCATATCTTTCAACAGTTCTGCCAACTTATATCTTTCTGTGTCCTTCTGCCATAGGGTGGTAATGGCATTCTTCTATTGCTGTCCCCAAGGGTGGTGTTTCACTGTCCTTGGTGGCTACCTTTACTTTTTTGACGCCTTTGTAAAAGTTCAATCCATTAACTCTCAGGTCACCCCTCTGAAGTATGTTATCTATCTCCTGCTGTACTCCAGACTGACGTACCTCTGGGGCTGGGACGGGGACCCAGGTCTCCTTACACCACCCTCATACCCTTTCCACTCTGCCCAAGTGCAAAATCTTGCTGTTTTCTCCTTTCAAGATCAAATCATCTATAAAATGTCTGGATTTATTTGTTCTAGAGTATTTTTACTTATCTCTTCTACCCTGGAAGTAACATTTTTTTTTTAAAAAATAAGTGAGCAAATAACAAATTTAAGACAAAATGTTAACGACAGGTTACACCTCATTTTTTATTTACTTGATGTAACCATATTTGGGTGGTGGGGGGAGGTTGTTGGACTTTTGATAAAGTTGAGCTTCTCTTGACCAAGAAAGGAAACATTAAACCAAAGCTTCCACATAAGCTCATGGGTGAAATCTTTCTGTTCTCTGTTACTCATTAAGAGTTGGTGTGTCGGGAACTACACAATTCATACATATCATGAGTCTCATCTCCATAGAGCTAGATAGCATTAGGTCTTTTCCCACTGTTCCCTTTCTAATTAGATCTCCCTCTTCCCTTGGTTTTATTAACATAATTTTTCTTTCCCCAACATGAAGCCACTGGGGTCTCTTTAATGCCTCTCACTTGCTATACCATTTCCTCAAAATGCTTTTAAACTCCTTTCATCTTTTAGGAAGGAGGGATCCTCCACCTGGTCTCTAAGGAATAGTAGCAAACAGGACAGTGGTTACTGTTGAACTAGTCACTGAGTCAGTTTTCAGGCTCCTCTTGGAGTGTGATTTGTCAGGGCTGAATTTTAGTCAAAAGCAATTAAGCAACCACTTTGGAAAAATACAGATGCATCTATTTTAAAAACAGCCAGAGTGCTGAGGTTTGCTCTGCATGGAAGCAGAGCAACAGGAAAAGATAAGAAGAATTAATTTCACCTTGAAATGACAGCACCATGTCTGTTGATTGTTGACTTTTTGCAGAGAACATTTCACTGGAGGGACACTGACAACTCTTACTAGCTGCCTGCAAAGCTTGCCTCTTTCTAAAGAGTGAAAATAATGCAATTGTTGTTTATTGCCTGGATGACTTGCAAAGATTCTCAGCCCAAATTCTGCAAGCCAAGAGGCACAAGAACTAAATCTAGAGAGATAGTTAAATCTGAATATCAATTGATTTTGAGGGGATACATACTGCTAACAAGAGAGCAGGCAATGTTTACTCATTCTTAAAGACTCAATTTAACTATCATCTTCACTAGGAGGCCTCACTCTGTGTCAGTGGTGCTCAAACCATAGCCAGCTTCAGGATCATCTTGTGGGCTTGGCTTATTAGAACACAGTGTGCTCCATTCAGCCCCACAATTTCTTGATTCTGCAGGTCTGAGATGGGATATAAGATTGTGCATTGCTAAGAAGTTCCCAGGTGATGCTTATGCTGCTGGTCTCTGCTCCATATATATTTCTGTCACGGCACCAATCGTGCTGTATTGACTTTTCTTGTGAGTCTGACTAGGTTGCCAGTCATTTCAACTATAGGATATATCCACACACCCACTGTCCTGCCCTCAAATGCACATATACTTATTGAATGAATGACAGTGATTATGCTTTCTAAGAGCCTTTCTTGAAATTACAAGAAGATGCAGTTCTTATCCTACAAAGTGTTGTCTACTCCATGTACGTGGTATTATCATTGCTCTGGGAATTATTATCCTGTAGTTGTACACAATAGCCACTGGCCTATACATTGGTGTGTAAATTAGAACAGGGGGAAATTTTGGGTTAGATGTAGTCTCCCACATGCAGAAAGTAAAAAGACTAACAAGAAAATGCATCTTTTGTCAAGTACATCATGTAAAATGCAAAACCATATGCCAGGGCTCTGGACTTATTATACAGTGTTGTTTTCTATTTTTGGAAGGTTCTGCAAAATTTTCTCAGATTCTCTCAAAGTTAGACGTGAGGACTTCTTTCCCCCATAATCAGAATTACCAAACTTTGCCTGAGCAAATAACAAAATGCCATCTATATATCCTTATGTTCATTCATGTCTATTCATTCATCCATCAACGTTTATGGGTATTGAGTCTGTGTCAGGTGTTATGAGAGGTAATGAGGAATCCTGGAATGAACACAGATTTTGGAGTCAAACTAACATGTGCCAAAATCTTGCCCCCCCCGCCCCCCAACTTTCTAGATGCATGGTCTTAAGCAAGATGATTCACTTTACTGAGTTGGTATCTTTATCTGGAAAATAGAGATGATCTTATAATCTACATTATAGGATATAGTGTAAGAAAAAGATACTATGCATCTTTCTAGTGCCTACTGGGCTTGACATATAGTGAATAATCAATAATAGATAGGTGTCATTTGGAGGCATGATACAGTGACACCAGTAGTTAATCAAGATTTTTTCTTATTCTCCATTGATGATTTACTTGTATGTACATACATTTATTTTCCTGTATTCTATAGTGCATGACTAAGAGTAAAATTGATCTTTTCAGAGAAACAATGCTGTGTAAGATTACAAAAGACCAAAGACAACTAGAAAGAGTTTCTTACTTTTCAGAAGTTAAGTGAACTCTGTTTACATTTTTTGTTTACCATGTATTATATGATGGGAAATTTGGAAAGACTTGTGATACTGTATATGTTAATGTGCTCCATTTTTTTCCCCAAAACATATTTATATCTATTATCTTGATATTTTTTCTAATTGGTATCAGAGCTTATTACTCCCATTTGATCTTTGAGAAAACTGCTTATAATTACATTGCAAGCCAATGACAGTGCTAAGGCTAGAATTCATGGCTCCTGATTTCTAGTCCAGTGGATTCTCTACTCTTAACAAGGACCTTTAATAATTAGCCCTTTGTAGAAAGGCCTTGAATGACTGAAAAATTAAAAAAGCAAAACAAAAGCAAAAAGTAGAAGATGAATTAGCCACATGAGAGTCTACCTGGGCTTGGATAGCTTCTCAGGAAATCGATTACAGCCTTTACATCCGCTAGCACATAGTAAATTGCTATAGAATATATTGTAGAATCTTTGTGAAGAAACACTACTGTCCCCATTCAACAGGAAAGAGGGCTTTTGAGGAGACAGATTCAGGGAGGTTAACTAACAGAGAAGTTAACTAGGTCAAGATATCACAGAGGTAAGTGCTGATAAGTATGCACATAATAATCTTAACTTGTCTTCCTGTCAATAATTTGATACAACTTTAAATTAAGCGAAGTTTATGTATTTATATTCTCCCTTTAACCATGGCCAGTGCATAAATTTTGCCCTATATGGTTAGCATTAACAGTGTAATCTAGATGAATAATACCTTCTAGAATTGTGCAGTGTGTTACCTGCTCTCCTGTGCATGGCTGCCTTGCCTTTGACTAAGTATTGTCATATTATTTTAGCTGTTTCTGTGTTGTCGTTTTTTTCTCTTTAGTCACTGAGGAGCTCTGCAAAAGATGCTCATGAAATGGCAACCTTGATTTTAATATTAGTTTAAGTACACAGAAGGCAAATTTAGGAGTAAATGCAAGTATATTGTATAAAAAATGATTCACATTTATCTATCTGCCAAACAATATATGGTTATACCCAATTCTTAACAATCAGGTACTGAGATGTATTAAGAAAAATCCATACTTTTCAAATTTATGCTGGAAACAAGTTATTTTAAATAAAAATTTTATGTTTGGATGAGGCTTAAATTTTAAATAGCAGAGGATTCTGTTGTTGATTAGCATTTGAAGTTAGGAATTATGATGTATATGTGCAGAAGGGAAGTAACAACTAATATTTTATGAGCACTTACTGTGTTTTTTAATTATTTTAATCTGTTTTTTTAAATAATCAATTTATATATGTAAACTTCTCTGATATTACCAACCTTCTGACATGGTTTCTGTTATCCTGATTCATAACAGAGGAAATGGAGACTCAGAGTAGTTAAGTTATTCATCCAAGGTCATACAGCTCTTGTGGTTGAGATTTGAACCCATGAATCTGTTTCTGGACTATGTTAACCAAAGGCTACAAACACATTTAGCTAACTTAAAAATTATAAAACATATGATTTGATGTTATCTTGGAAGGACAGTGTTACCAGTCATAAAACATGCCAAAAATAATCTAATCTGCATAGTACCTGTTTGAAGTTTCAAAGATGTAAACGAGGAGGAAGCTCTCTGAGCAATATTGTTTATTTATTTTATTATTTTTATGAGGTGACATGTCTTTGAAGTTTATATCTGTCTTTGAAAATATCTGTGAGTCATAACTAACCATGGTGCTCCAATAAGATTGTTTTAAGAAAAGAGTCATTCTGGAACAACATGATGGTATGACTTACTCTTTGTTGGGGAGTACAGAAAAAAAATGTAATCATCAGCATTTGACCAAAATATGGAACATCTTAAAATAAATCTCCTTGATTCATGTATTTATCTTCAACTCTCTCATTTCAGATGATTGGCAGTGAGCTTTTAGTAGGGAAGATTTTTGTTTTGAATAACTTGGATTGTTGGCGGGAGCACATTTAAAGACAATTAGTGATTTTCTTCAACAGAAATACTTTGCAATATCAGAAATGATGTTCTGGATAGATTTGTGTGTTGCTCACAGAAAAGTAAAGGAGATCTTGAGAGCTAGGTTGCTGGTGCCTCACAGACACACACTGAGTCAAGTTTGTATTAAGATAGCTGAGGACAGACATAAATAGGAATTTGGGTTAGGTTTTGATGATTGGTTTCTTTCTATGCCTGGAGTTATTTCTTTTTCTTTCTTTTTTTCTTTTTCTTTTTTTTTGTGTGGCCTTTATGATATGCATTAGCTTTTTTTTAAAAAAAATTTTATTAAAAATATAGCTCACATACAACTTTATATCAGTTTCAGGTATACACTACAGTTGTTCAACATTTATATACATAAGTTTTTTTTGATGAACTCTATTTTTTTAATAGATGGTAAGAAAGTTAAGTGGGGATAATATTAATAGTTCCAGGCTTTAAAAACTACTTAGAATTCTTCTATAAAAGTATTTCAATCGATACCCTGCATTCTGAACATCTGTCTCTTTCCTCTGCTGGCTATTTACTCTAAATTAGTTAACTGGGAAAGAATTTTTTTTTTTTTGTATCAGGATCTCTGAAAATTGTTGAAATTAAACAATTAATTATAAGCCAGGACAGTTTTTAAAAAAATATTTAACAACTAGTAGGACATAAACATTGACTAAGCACAAATCCTTGGTTATAAACAACAGGTACGCCCCTAGTGATTACCATTCAGATTGTAAATGAAAATGGATTTAAAGGAAGATCCTCAATTCATCTGACTGTGGCAATATCAACTTGGAATTAATTTATTTATCCATTTATAATGACCCATTATTGTAGGAGTAGTAAATCACCACACACACACACACACACACACACACACCCATCACAAACACACACACACAAATTTTTTCCATTGCTTATATTGTAATTAAACCTCTTCAGTTAATCATGCCAATATTGTAAAATTGAAATTCTTCAAATGTCCACACTTGGACATACTTTCTTACATTTTCTCTTTCTAAAATGGTCTCTCTTCTCTCAATCCATTCTTTTTCTATCATCCCTTTTCTCAACACCTACTTCAGGAAGTCCTCCATGTTTTTCCTATATTTACATTATCTAATCCAAATAACCTTACTATGCTAGAACATTCACCTTGTAATATATAATAACTATTATTAAAATATCATTCTGATTTTATATCATTTTATGTGAGTACTTTTTATCATCTCCATTTGATTTTAAGTTTATGTTTTGGTATCTTCCTGAAGCCTATCATGTCTTTTTATACAAGTCAGTCAATAAATGTTTATTAATTGATAGCTAGTGAGTGAATAAACATTGACTGAGATCACTGGTACCAGGGAGTAGGATGTCACTTTTCTATGATTGTAAAATAGCTGTATTATATGTCAAACATTTAATCTTGGTATCACCAGCATCTAGTCTGGCATAAGACAGGCTGAACGGATGCTTGTTTGGTTTCATGAATATGTAAGTTTCTCATGATCTGTGTAAGAACAGATCATTTTAAAACAGAGAACAGTGATTTGACAATTCATGTGTCAGGCAGAGGAAACTTAGAGATTTCATAAAGAAAAGAGGTGTCCTTTCAGAATCAGAGAGCTGAGCTCAGCCAGAATCCAGAGGAATACCTGTTTTCATTCATTTCTTTGCCATGACCCTCTGACTATTCATAATTATGTTCTATTTTAGCTACAGGAACAACTAAATGCCTTGGCTAGGAGAGGGATGTTCAGTATACAGAATTCCCTGTATTCTAACACTGGTACTATGTCACACTTATCTTTCATTAAATAACCTTTGAAAAACAAACAAAACAAGCAAAAAAGGGAAAGCCAAACAAAAGAAAAAGATTAGAGTCCTAGGAGTAGGGTAGAAGAAATAAAGAAATCATGGATTTGGCTTCAAGGCCTTTGGCTGCCAACGCTTTACTCTGTCATCATGGGCAAGTATTAACCTCTCAGGACTTCACTGTCATCAAATGGAACACAAAAGGGCATACCCTGAGTCATCCTCAAGGCCCCTTGCAGCTTGCAGAAGATGTACTTTCTGGATGTACAGTTGTTTTATGTCTTTTCTCATTGAAGACATGACTGTACCTCTTCATGAGTTGTTGAAAGGTCGTCCCTCTTAGCTCGAGTAAAAATAATAGTGGCATCTGTCCCTTTTGAAACCCTTGGAACTCTTGATTCTGAGAAACTTTGTCCCCTGCTGCTGTGTGATTGTGTGGCTGTGTGATAGCTGCTGTGCACCCCTTCAGTGGTGACGGAAATGATTTCTGTACCTTTCTTATGCTTAAAAATATTGGGGAGGGGGAGGCAATGGACTCAGCATGCTGGAAAATACTGACTTGTAGCTTCTGAAAGTCATGGGTCTGGGGTGAGAGGCATGCCAGACAATTCGTTAAGGGCACTCACTGGCTGCTTCCCTGATGTATGTTCTGTTTATCTAAATGACACTGGGACAGGATATTCTGTCCGTTAAAGATCAAGGTTCACTGTCACTTTAGGACTCAGCTTGGAGATGGGCTTTCTGAAAAATGTAAACAGCTTATTCAGACCCAGTGAGATGAGCCTATCTATCTTTTTATCCATCTCCCTCTACCATTTTCCATCCTGTAGATCCCTTCCAAGTACAGTGTTAAATGTTTCCCATGCTAAGATAAATACTCTAAACAGTGAGAGTTTCAAGTAATCCCATTTTCTTTTTAAGAAAAAGAAAAAGGATTAGTAAAATGGAATGAAAGAAAATAAAATAGAGTGATTAAGAACTTGGATTCAGGAATAAGAAAGACTTAAGTTCATATTCCATTTCCTGTCCTTACTAGTCCTATGATCATTAGTATATTAAAATTTCTGTGTTTTAGTTTTCCTAAGTAGAACATGAATAAACAGTACATGTCTCATAGGATTGTTGTAAGAATTAAATATGTTAAGGGAAGCATTCAACATAGTGCCTCAAATATAGGCCATACAAAGCCAAGTTTTGTGTTTTTGTTTGTTTTTGAAAGAAAATGTTATGGAAAAAGCTGACAATGGCTTGTGGTACATACTATTAATATGTAGCAGAGCCCTCTATTTAAATAAGCATTCATCTATATAGAGGGAAGTTAACATTCAGACAGGAGATTATTGTTCAGTGACTGTAAGAGAGGTGCTGAATTAGAGATCAGAATTCAAATTCTGGCTCTGTGTGATTACACTTCAGTTTCTATACCTATAAAATGGGATAATGGCCAACTTATCCTATTTTGCACTGTGAAAAACCTCTAAAAGCTCCTTTCATGCCCATCATTCAGAGCCTCCCACATTGTGGCCTCTACACGAACTCAAGACTGTTCAGTAAAGATTAAACGGGTTGCAGCTCAATAAATGTTTTGCATGTGGAAACCAAGGCCACTTATAATTCAGGAATGATTTTATAATTCATGGAATGATGCTTTCAGATTTCCAGTGCTGCTTTTGCCACGTAGGACCACTCACATAATTGTAAATCAAGCTGTCCAACCTGTGGCCCGCGGTCTCCATGCGGCCCAGGACAGCTTTGAATGTGCCTCAATACATACTGATAAACTTTTTAAAAACATTATGAAAATTATGCATGGACTGTTTTTTAGCTCATCAGCTATTGTTAGTTTTAGTTTTTTTTTTATGTGTGACCCAAGACAAATCTTCCAGTGTGGCCCAGGGAAGCCCAAAGTTTGGACCCCCCTGTAAAGGTAAACATTTATTGAAAATATAATGAATTATATGAAGTGCAATGTTTTATGGTATAAACTGTATCCTAAACCTCTTATGAATATTTTTGGCAAGGATAAGGGACTAAGAATCTCTTGTTTAACTTGCAGAATTTCAGCACGACTCTCACAAATATGACATTCATTTATTCACATGTTAATGTATTAAACATATGCTGTTATGCTGTATTTCAAATTCTATCTTAAGCATTTTGGGGTTACAAAAAAAGTTTTAGAACATGTTTTCTCTCTGTTAAATTTATGTAAAAGGAAAATAATATGTGGACTTAACTAAATATAATAAAAGTTAGAAAATGATGACTATGGAAGTAAAAATAATAATAGCATTAGCAATAATAATAATGTACAATTGAAGTTGATGGAGAAAAATAATTTTAGCTGTAATAATCAGAAAATATTCATGAAAGAGTTGAGTTTGGTTATAAAATTCATATAAGGTAAATGTGGCAAAAAGGAATGTTCCAGGCAAAAGAGTCAATGTGAGCAAGTAAAGGTGGCCTCTGAGGGAGATGTCAAGGGATGGTAATTGTGGTTTTGTTGGAGCATAGTGGTAGAAGGGTAATTGCACAAGAGAAACTTAAAGACTGTGTTGAACTCAGATTGAGGCACATCATGGGGAGAAATGAGATGTTTTAGAGTTCTGAAGTGGTAGCTTCACTATGCAATGTGTGGGTTTGGGGCCTATGATTCTGAACACTCAGACACGTAGCAAAATGTTTTCCATTTCATAGTTTCAGTGCATAGTTCTCTCCGTGCACATTGTTAGAATCACAATGTATTTGAGAGAGGTATCCTTTTTTGTGTGCAGTGGGCACAAAGGCCTTGTGAAGCTGGAAGCTACTATAGTCCAGTAAGTCTGCTGGTGTCTGCCAAGCATAAACAAATAGACATTAATTTTTGTACATTGTGAGCATTTAGAATATACACAGTGGTATGCTGATCATGTTTAATTTTACGGACACTGCTGAGAGGAAAATTTTAACCTAATGGATTCTAATTTTCATATTGAATATTGTGATCTTTAAAGGGAATGTTTACCATGATAATTACAGGAGTGATAGTCTTTCAACAAATTTATTTTGGATTTGGCAAAATACATTTGAATAAATAAAAAGTATACAAATGTATTCTCATCTTACTGAATGGCCCAACTGTATACCTTAGGAATATCATGAATACAGAATGGTGAATTTTTGCTAATTTCACATGATCTCTCATAATACATTTGTTTTTCTTTCTTTTCTTTTTTTTTGTTTTTTTGCAAGGCTACATAGTTTTAACAGCAAAGACAAAAAGGCACAGTTTTAATTTATCTGAGCTGGAATTATTTCTTTGATCCAAAAATTAATACAGGGATTAATGAAGAGATCCAAATTTTACATCTTCTCCCCATTTCACAGAGAACATTTCATTGGAATACGTATTGGACTGTTTTGTGGTATATGTGTTTTCTAGATTATCACTGAGTTTCTGGGAATTTTGTTTCTTAATTTTAATAGTAGAATCCTAGCAATGAAGGGAACAAGTAACAGATTGCCATCATTTAATATTTTCAGTATTGTCAGTTTGGGTAATTGCTTATGTGGATTACCAGTCAAGGGTAGAACACCCCTATGTCATTGTGGTAGTCTTTCTGCAGATAATAAATATTAGAAAGAAAATGAGCTGTGCTTTATCTTATGGTTAAGCTCCATAAATCAATGACTTTTAGATAAATAATGCATTAATCAAATTTTCCCAAGTAGAATTCTAATTGAGAGCCTTGAAAATAATAATGGACTACTAGTTGGAAAATATCACATAACAAATATAGTCACTGTCTTACTCTTTTGAAAACACAACTCTATGTTTTCTCACAAATCTGTTTATCTTTTACCCTATTCTTGATTTAGATTTCTTCCTAGACATTTTCTCATTCTGTCCACTTAACTTTTTGAAACATATCTTCAGTCAATGTCTTCAGTGAAGATTTATTGAAACCTGTGTTGTGTAAAGAACTATCCAGTCACTGTCTGAACTATCAGCTCCTCCAGTCTCCCTGATCAAAGCCAACCAATGGGATGTAAGTTGAAAATTGCTGAGCTATCTGCCTAATACATGCAGGTATATTCTCCCATTGGCCAGTCTGGCCTAATGTCAGTTATTGAAATTTGTTTTCCTTAAGGGATAGCATTGATTTAATCTATATCATTTCTAAATTCATCAAGATTAAATAAAAAATCAGGTATTTGAATAGAGAACCTAAGAAAAGCAGTTGAAACCAAGGGTAGGGGGAAATAGAACAAAAATGCAAGTTATGAAGTAGTCCTGAACACTTGTTAGAAGGGTTTTTTGTCTCTAATGTTTTTGATGTTTTTAGCAGGAGAGAGGGGGAGGAGGGGTTGGGGACAGCATGAGGGTAGGAATAGTTGCGAGAAAAACAACATACTATTTTCAAATGAAGTTATTTAGAAGAAGAGGAACTCTTCTCCTTTTCCACAGGGGCTCTCATAAAGAGGCAGTGATGGAGTAAAATAATTTCACTAACATTCTAATAGTGAAAGCAGCATTGAGTGCAGAAGAGATGTTTCTTGAGTCTTTCCATATAAAGGAACCTCACAGCACAAGTCAATAAATGCAGCTCCAGGAGAGCCCATTAGGGAGTAATCAGAGGGTAATTGGACCTCTGTGTTACAGCAGTGTCCTGGGGCCATACCTTGGTGAGCTAATGATTTAGGTATTAGCATCTTGATGTGAAGTAGTTTACCCAATTGTTTTTTTTTTATACCACTGCTAGAG
The DNA here is from genome assembly GCA_004026885.1 of Lyroderma lyra. Taxonomy (NCBI): domain Eukaryota; kingdom Metazoa; phylum Chordata; class Mammalia; order Chiroptera; family Megadermatidae; genus Lyroderma; species Lyroderma lyra. Next base: position 22,757 of record PVJL010003342.1, read on the forward strand.
TAGGACAGGCTTTCTAGGAGCTCAGGGCCAGGAATAAAGGCTGTGCTGGGGTGGATAGTTCAGGTAAGAGACACCTGACTGAAAATAGGAGTTACTGAAAAAAAAAAAAAAAAAGAAAAGATCATCTCAGGGTACTCCTTAGAGCTGGCTCTGTTCATGGCCAGACTTTAAAAATGCAAAATAACTTAACATTACATAATATTTACTGGTGCAAATAAAATAATGTAAAATAAAATAAAAAGCCTGAAGATTATTTGCTAGCAATTCCTAAGTCTCCAATGCTTTGGAATACATGAGATGGGAAGTTGATCAAGGACTTGGAAGGACAAGAATCCATGGCTGTTCTTTGAATAAGAAAAGGATTAATGTGTGTGTTTGGGAGGAGGAAGGGTAGAGGCATAGAAACTAGAAATCTATAGGTCTACAACAATACTTAACAATAAAGATGAATCTTATAAAAGATAATTTTAGGCCAGAAAGAAGCAGGACTCAAAAGAGAGTACATACTTTATGATTCCATTTATATAAAGTACCATGACAGATAAAACTACCCTATGCTGTTAGAGGTAGCAATAGTGGTTACCCTTGGAGATAAAGTCAATGATTGGAAGAAGGAAAGGATCTTTGGAGTGCTAGGAATCTTCTCTTTCTTAATCTGGGTGCAGAGAATGAGCAAGCCCAGTATCCACTGAGCTACACATTGATGATAAGTACACTTTTCTCTGTATATAAGGTATGTCAATAAAAATTTTTGTTTAAGTCATAGAAATATCCCCCACATAATAGAATATTGCCAACCTAGTTATGCCTCTGCTATCTTTTTTCAACTTCGCAGCATGAAGGAGAGAAATTAGCTACTATTTCTAAAAAGCAAGGTAGTTATCATTGGGTTTCAACTCCTTCTCTTGTCTACTTTCAGATTGACCCAACAGTCCTTTTTCCCCCCTCTCCTGCTGTACAGAGAAACAAATCTTCATTTGAATGTCATGTTTAATATTTAATGCCATTATTATCAAATAACACCTTATATTATTGAGAGAGGAGGCCCTGCCTTGGGGAGTTATCCACCCCATATCTAGCATGCCTGTCTTGGTGCAAGGCTGCTTCTGGCTCTAAAGCAATAAATCCCTCCTGCCCTGGTACAAGGATGCTCCCTACAATAAAACAATAAATCCTAAATTCTTTTTTCTGTAAGAGCCCATCAGGATTTCATGCCAATATGTTAGGACCACCAATCAAAAGGCAATATGATTGCCCCTTTGTCTAAAAGCCAGTAAGTTCTATAAAAGGACAGGACCAAAGTGGGTCAGGGAGCTCGGCTGTTTAAGACTTTTGTCTGCCTTGCTCCGCTGGTGTTTGGGTGATTCTTTCTGCTGGGCCTAGTTTCCTGCAACATTATTACACAAAAAATCTCGCCTAGACGGTTCTCTATTTGGTTAGTGTCAACTGGAAGTTGTTAACTAATACTGAAAAATAAAAGGGCTGGTGACCAGTGTCTACATAGGCTTCTCAAGAGTCATATGCCCCCCCCCCCCAAAAAAAAAAAGGCCAATTAGGAAAGAACGTCTTGAAAGTACTCATTTATCATGGAAATATTCAATATGTTAGAATGGTATAGTTAGTTTCTAATTTCAGACAGAGTAATTTCTCTCTCACATATGTTAAAGTGTAAAAAAAATCTAGTAAGACTTAACACTTAAAAGTCATTAGCTAACTAATTAACTAATGAATCCACAAAAGAGTTCCATGAGATTTGTATTAAATATGTACCACTTCACAGATCTTGCGTCACTTGGAAACTCATAGCTTTTTTTTTTTAATCTCTGCTCTTTTCAAAGTCTTTTAATAGATTATTTAAATAATTACTATGTCTTCAGTGAGGGGCATGTATCAGATTTCCTTTGAGAGGAGAGAAAATTCAATGCTTTATGAAGAAGTGACTTTCCAAACCAGTCAAACAATTCAATGACTTTCCTGGTGACATTACTCCAAATTTCAAACGTTCTTTGACCTCTATTATGTTTTGTTTGCCTTGAGGAAAAAAAAATCCATTTGTATGCTTGCATATAGTAGGTGCTCAATAAATTTCCATTGGAATCCCTCTATTGTAACTCTTTAGATAAATTGCTTTAGATAATTTAGCCATCATTTCACAGATTAAACTGGAGTTTTTGAAAACATAAATATTAACATTGTGTTCCTTTCTTCCAAATGCCTCAATTATTCCCATTAGAAATTAAATAGGTGCTAGGTTATATAGGCCAATTGGTTTACTACAATAGTAATAGCATGTTTCCTTTAGCACTGAATATGGGGTGACTATGATATGTCCATGTTTAGGGGAGAAAAATGAGAGGGGGTGAACAGACATTAGAATAGCATTTGAAAGAGAGATTTGAAAGATAGTTTATTCAAGTAATATTTAGGAAAAGGAAATGATGTTGAATTATTCGAAGAAGACAATACCAAGATAAGAATTTTTTGTTGTGGTGCTAAACAAAGTTGTTACAGCACGATACATAATACAGCAATGGTATTAACAGAGGCTTTCCAAATTTCTGGTAAGCCCTTTTTGGGTTTGACTTAATGATTAATTAAGCACCAGGTATATGTAATTATTTTTTATAGATTGCAGACTTAGTGATTTAAATGGTGAATGTGGGAACTTTCACTTTGTCATTCATATGAACTTGCAGCATTGTGAAAACACCTAGTGAGAGAGAGGGGAATAACTTTTATTGAGCATCTGCTATGCCCACAAATCAGTCTTCTTAATTTATCCTCAAAATTGCCCTAGGATGTGAAGTGCTGCTCCCATTTTACAGATGAGGCAATTGATGTCATGCCATAATGCTAGTCTGATTCAAAGTCTGTAATCTCTTCCCTGTATCAGGAAATCAAAGTAGTCTTTCATAAAAAAAAATTAATTTGGATACCTGCAGACCCCATCTATTTTAAACTGGTTTTGCACATGTGCATCTGTGTACACTGATGTACTTATTGACTTAATAAAACTTAGAAATAAGAACCTTTTTTTTTTCATCTGTTGGCCCCCTCTTACAGCCAAACTCGGCTCACGAGGCTTGAATTCTGGCTGGCACGGGCAGTGCGGTCAAGGCTGCAGCTGTTAGAGTCCCCTCCTCCCATGCTCATCATGAGTTCTGCAAATGAGCCCTGGAGACTGATATCACGTTCTGCAGTTTATTTGACAAATGGCTTTTGTGGCTTTTCACATCACTCATAAATTCTGGCAGCATACATGCTGTTAGTCAGATTCAAATTCCATATATTTGAAAGGAAAGAGTTGAAGATTTCCACATTGAAAGTGGACTCTACCCTGAAGAGTTATTTGTAAATTTTACTTAAAACTACTTTGAGACAAACCCAGAATATTCTCTTGGTGCTGATTTGCTGAAAATTATTTCTATCCTTATACCATAAATCTTGATAATATGTCTTTTAAAATGTGCCTGCGAAATGTATTTTGTGTTCATAGTGCTGGATTTTAGTGAGTCAAATTGTGTTTGGGCAGTATGTCTGCCTCTTCACGTTCTGGTGACACTGGAGTAAAATGGAGACTTCGGTCATTCAGCTGCAGGCTCTAAGAAAGCCTGTTGTAACTGTGCATTTTAATTAACCGAATCAGCTGAGGAAATGTTGTCTCTCTACTGTGGTGTAGCTGTCTGCCTTGTAAAGTACCTCCCCAGATAAACAGAGGACTTCTATTTCTTAAACTGTCTTTCCCCCTGTGGTCTTTAAGAGTGTTGGGCTTTTTCTCTTTACTTAAATTACAGGTGGAGAAGATTTAATTAACTTGAAAATGATTCTCTGGCAAACTCAGTTGCCTTTTTATAATACTTTGGGCCACAGTATAGTTAACTGCAGGATGCATGCTGTTTTCGGCGCACACAGAAACATTTATAAACCTAAATCATTTTTGTTATATTATCAGAGAAGGCATCTATCTGCACTTGGGCACAGTTGAAATACAAATTGAAGATAAGATGGTTTTGTTTTGTTTTTAATCAGTGTGCTACTGTGAGCCGAGCCAACAAAATAGGAATAATTTAACAATTGATTATTTTTGCACAACACACTGCTGGATGTTAAAACTGAGTTGAATATGAAGAGATAGTTGTGGTTCAATGATTTATGTGCAAGTTTAACCTTTGGAAATACAATTTGTAAGTCTTATATTAAAAATTACTGAATACATTCTGCTGGAAACTTCTTGCCTGTATCGTTGGTTAAGAACTGGGTTCCTTTCATTCAGCTGTCACTACATGTAGAATTTCTTCAATCTAAATATGTAAGTGTTAATTTCAGGACAGTGGTTTTTTCATCTTTTCAAACTTTATGTCATTGGAGCCCTCTACCTGAGTTAGACCAAGCAGCTTCCAGTACTGAAAATTCAAAACAAAACCCCACCACTTCTTATACTTCTTCCTCTTTAATAAGAATAGAAATCTCCCAAAAAATTTCTTTTTAAAGTTTAATTAAGCACTGGGTATATATTAAGCAAGAGGTTAGAGGTAAAAAAAAATGATGCAAGGTTTATGGTGAAACTCTAGAATAAACTAAGAGAGAAACTAAGGAATGCAGTTTTTCCAATTGTAATTTAAAATGACAGTAAATTAGCTTGGAATTTCAAGTTGAAGGTAAGAAAGTGGACTGGAAGTTTATCAAAAATCCTTATAACTACATATTTTTATGACTAAATAAAGGTTTCATTTCAATTCTCTTATTATATATGTTCCAAAAGATAAATCTGCTTTGTTGTTGGCCAGGATTACTGTGGTCCAGAGCCTGAGTGATACATCACATGAATAGGAATATTTGGAGGTTCTATAACTCTTTCCTGCCTTACAAATCATAATCAAAATGTGACAAAACTGTATTAAGGAGGATGTCCTATTTATGAAATGAAACTACAATTTACAAAATTACAGTTCTTTATTTATAGAACCAAACTAAGCTGTTGAATACAAAGATTTTTGACTCTTTTAAATTCAATTATTAGACTGTATCATTTTCATTATTGCTTTTCTAGTGGATAAAAACAATTAATAATGACCCTTTAACCCAGCTAGAAGGTACATGTTCAGGTAGTATAGATTGACTTCCAAATAAAACTTGGATAAAGGGAAAAATTGAAAGCAATTTTTAAGTGGAGATGAGAGAGGAAAGAAATTCAGCGAAAAAGTAAGAGGGCGAACAGAAGGGAAAAAGGGACAGAGACCCAGAAAAGAGCAATCCTATACAATCAAATGTGCCTTTTGCATAATCAGTGTTTAGGAGGTAAAAAACAGGTGGACATTATTAATTGTTGACTTCTGAGTATTTGATGTTTGAAGCTTCCAGTAGAATAGTTACTTGGAAAATCTGTATAATCAGAAAGGCAAAGACCTCTGACCTAGACTCTGATAGTGTAGGGTGGCCCCTTGTTTCTTTGGTAAGAGAGGAGAGGCCTTGGAATGTCTAAAGCAGAAGCCTTTTGAAACTGGGGACAAGATGAGAAGACATCGAAGCTAAATGGAAAGGACCTTTGCCAAGAGGCAGTGGACAAAAAAGTCACAACTCTATGGCTTTTATGGTGAAAGCTGACTACCCAGTCTCCACTAAAATCCAGATGTATTCATACATAGAATTAAACATTCTTTGCCTCCCAGCCTTTTTAGTTCTTAGTCCCTTTAGCATACCCCTAAAATGTTCAGACACACTTGGTAACTCTCAAAGGAAAATCAGTGATAGGTTATTCATAACACAGAAACAGTTTAAATCACATGATTCTTAAAATCTATTTTTGTAATAATTTTTGAGACTAGTTAAATGATAAGTGAGAAGACTGCATACATGAAAAAGTACATGCAATAAAGACAAAAAAAGTCTATGCATGCTACATAAATATGTGGTTCACAACCACCTTATACTATCACCAGAAAATCAATTAGACAGACATCTATTATGAATAAAAAACTTTAACAATCACCATTGGAAAAAAGAAAGATGAGATGGTCTATTTTCTCAAAAAGGGTATACAGACATATTAATAACTCTAACAGAAGGATGTAGTCTCCAGTAAGATACAAAATGTGGAAAACAAGGAAGGGTAAGATTAAGATTTCTATAATGAGTGGAATTTGAGTTGAATATATTATAGAAAGGCTCAGAGATTAACAGGAGGACTTGTTAGAGAGGAGAGTCATTTTGCACTAATGAAATAGTGAGCAAAAGCACAGAGGTAGGAAAGCACACGCTATTGCAAGAACTGGCCAGCATTCGAGTGTGAGAAATGGAATGGAGACAGAAGTGGAGAAGCTGTTGGGCCTTGTTGGGAGGTTAGAACATTGGGTTTATATATCATATTACTCCTGAGTATTAACCATGTGCCCAGATGCCCTTGAGCCTATGGCAGTTTAGATTCTATTTCTTGAAAGTGTCAGATATTTGTTATTCCATGTAAAAATAGATAGTGGAATACAATTAAAACATACTGAGGTACTGAAATCCTTAGCAGTTAGAGCTAATGAAGAGAAGGCGAAAGTTACTATTATGTGCCAAGCTTTGTACTAAGTGGTTTTATCTGTGTCATTTCATTTAGTTGCCATAGGATCTACATGAATGTTAAATTAAATAATATGTGCAATGTGCCAAAACAAAGTACATAAAATATTCAAGAAATGCTTATTCCTCATTCTGTGCCTCTTATAACAATTTTATGATTGCATTGTTTTACACACACACAGATACACATATATATTTTTAAGACAAAGAAACTAGTCTCAAGGGTTGTTAGTGATTAAGTCCTAGAGCCAGAATCCAAACTGGTTTTTCCTGGACTCATAGCCCACATTTATTCTAGGGACAATTATTATTGTCCCTCCTAGGAGAAACACCAAGGTAAGACCTGTGTGTATAACACTTTACTGGAGATATTTTTCAAACCATAGTTTACTGAATAAAACCTGGATTATTTGCCCTGTCTTGGTTTCTTTGGGAAGGTCCAACCTCATGTTTGAGAAAAATACAGAGGCATCTAGATAGAATGATTTCCTAAGTGCTTACAAATCCTTTTGTCCACAGAAGTTCTTTCTCCATTCCTGCTAGATATGCTTGCTCTTAGCACTATATGAGTTTCTTACCTGTAGCAAAAGGTTTTAATTTAAATGTGAGTGCTCTTAGGAGGGACAGTCATACTGGTCTAGTTCTGGGAATAGACATTTGGAAAGGAGTAAGGAACTGAGGGAGCCCTCGGTACCACTGGATGGAGGAAGTTCAGTAGGGAAAATCCTTCTTAATGAGGAAAAGGCACCAAAATGGGAGGCTGTGAAGATGGAAGACAGATACCCCGGACTTGAATAGATTACACTCTAGAGACAAACCCAGTCTGTCTGATTACTCCAACTGTAAAACTGACAGATAACCTTGTGACTTTCTGTAGGGTCAAAATTTGGGGATTCTAGAAAAGCAGGGTAAATGCTTCTGGATTCAAAGAACTGGGAAAGTATCTGCAGGCAGAAAACAACACAAAACAAAACAACCAAAATACAAACACAAGAAACCTCTCTGTTAGCAATGGAAAAATGGAAGGCATGTGAAGCTTAAATTCAAGAATATGATAGTAAATTTGGAGGGTAAATCATATGTCAAGAAAGTGAAATGCAGGATACTCATCATCTAGGCTTATTTGTAGATTGATAAATACATAATATGAGCTTTGGACATTATTTTTTTAAAGCTATGTTGACCCTTTCTTTTTAATTTATAGCTAGCTTAATGATTCTGCATTTTAGTGTAAACTAACAAAGTCTCCATGCATTTCTGTATATTAGACCTTAAAAACAACCTCAGTGAAGCCCATAAAAATATATGTAGATTTTTGCATTTTACTACTCAATCCTCCCTATAAAAATCCATAGGACTAAATGCATGCTGCTTTTCAATGTTATGCAATGGGCTCGAATGGGTGCCACAGGTTGGGAAGAATATAATTTTGTAGTAGAGGGATATTCTAATGGTACATCACTGGAAATCATTTCTTAATGGTAAAGGAAGGTATCTAATTTGGCTTGAAAAGCCTGTGTGTGTATGGGTGGGGTTTTTAGGGCAGCCCTATAAAGAAAAGGACAAGGTATAGGAATAAAGGACAAAACTTGTAGGAAAACAGTCAATAAAAGGAGTTTGTTTTTATATTAAAAAACTATTCATGTTCTTCTGGCATATAATAAGGACCCAATTACACAAAAATATACTACCTTATGACCTAGCAATTCCACATCTGGGTATTTATTTGAAGAAATGAAAAATTAATTATATATGCATCATTTGCAGGAACATGGGTAGTCCTAGAGGGTATTATGCTAAGTGAAGCAAATAAGATTAGAAAGACAAATACCATATGAGCTCACTTATATGTGGAATCTGAAGAACACAATAAATGAACAAACAAAACAGAAACAGACTCATAGATACAGAGAACGAACTGATGGTTACCAGATGTGAGGGTGGGAAGGGGTTTGGGGGGCTGGGTGGAAACGATGAAGGGATTAAGAAGTACAAATTAGTAGTTACAAAATAGTCAGATAGCCATGACGATGTAAAGAACAGCATAGGGAATATAATCAAGAATATTGTAATAACTATGTATAATGCCAGGTGGGTATTAGACTAATTGAAAGGATTACTTTATAAATTATATAAATGTTTAACCACTGTAGTGTAGATCTGAAACTAATATAAAACAATATTGAATGTCAGGTCTAACTGAAAAGTAAACAAATACACAAATATGTATTAAAAATATGTCACCTTATATGAAGGAGCTAAAACATAGCTAGCTTGGTAGGAACACAATATACTTACGTAATATGGCATCTGCCATATTACACAAATCTTCAATTATTCCATTTTAACTGTCATCCACTGATGTTTCCCAGCCTTCCACAGGATAAATCGCAGTACCCCACTAGGTATTTTTAAAATTTTGTACAAATCCTGCAAAAATTCATTGCTGAATCAATGAGTACAAGCCAACACGAATCCTGAAGTACTGAGTTAGTTTTTAAACTTCTTAGAGAATTTTCATTCTTGTAATCTTATTACAGATTTCTCAGAGATGTTCAAGTCACTCTATGACTTCAACCGCAACATGATATATTCTACACGTTTCCTTTAAATAGGGTTGTGAGATTCTAGTTGACTGCATCAAAAATGGGGAGTAAACATGTCCCTTCTTTCGGGAAGTGTAACAGATCAATCTTAATGACAGCGCACTTTTTAACCACATGCAGGGACTACCCCGTTGAAACCATGACCACCACTCACTGTATTACAGCCTCACTATGCTATAAACTCACTGTCTGAGGACATTTTCTTCCCCCCCACCCCACTTTATTAATAAGGTAGAGACCCAACAGTACTGAGTAAGAATTTATATTTAATTGAAGTTGTTTGCTCTTTACGGGCAAAATGTACTCTATGTCCTGGATAAATGTAATTATTATGATTAAGCTTTGACAGAAATTGTCTTTGCTAAATATTGTATTTGCCTTATCATTATATATGGGTGGCCAAAAATATTTGCATTTTATTCCTGAAGAGACAAAATTCTGATTGTTGGTATGAGTATTTTTTATTGGTGAAATGTAGATGAACATTCCCATCTAATATAAAGTCCTATATTTTGTTTTCTAGGAGTTAGTTAATTAAGAAAGAAATCAGTAAGCTTTAATACTGGGCCAGTCTGTAATTCAACTATATTTATTCTTTCTTCCATTGAATATCAATAAATGCTGAAGAGGAGGTTAGTAGGCTATAGAGAAAAGGGGGAAAGTGACAAACTTAAATTTTGTTTTATGTTCTATTTTTTTCATTGGAGATAGTCTAGCCTTTGAGGGAGATGACCAAATTGTGTTGATTTATATGAGGGAAGATATGTTTTCTTGTATAGAAAGTAAACAACAATTTGAGTAGAAAAAAAGAATAAAGAAAAATCATGGGGGAGGATTGGGAGCCCCTGAGAAATAAAAATAAAACATAAAAAATTATTAAGAAAAGTATGAACTTGAATTACAACATGTATTGGATTCAATAATATAGAAGCTCTTTTTAAATTTTTTAATAAAATAGATTATTATTGCTTATAGAGTTTCTGTTAATAGAAGGAGCACTTGTAAAATAAATTGCTTGTGCTTGGTCGTACATTCTTGTTCTCTTGTGTTTCAAATTCTCCTTACCTAACTCAAGAATATCCACCCATCAGCTGATGAAGGTAAAATCAACATAAAATTCACAAATGCCTTTTCCAAATGAAAAATAACCATTATCTTTGTTCTCCAGAGATTTCATAGAAATCCAGGTGTCAAACAGGAATAATTTTTGTCTACTAAAATTATAAAAATTTTGGATACATTTGCTATGTCACATTTGTTAAGACCAGCTGTATCCAGTGGAGAGAGATTTATGATTACATTGGTCATTTTTTATGAAAGGCCCACAAAGATACTCTGAAGTATTTAAGTTTCTATAAGTGAATAGGTAGCTAATCATAAAAATAAACTTATATTCTTATGGTACTTTTTTAATCCAGTGATCTTTGGTGGAAATAGCTGATAGATGAAACCAATAGTAATTTCTATAATAGGAGGAGATTTTGGATAACCTTTCACTGGGGAGAAAAAAAGAAATAACAGAGTAGATGTCATGTGATCAGTACCTTTTTGCTCAATAATGATATCATGTTGTCTTTATAAAGTCAACAAAGGCTTAAAATAGTGATATTGGAGAGGGATTACATAACTAATAAATAGTTGATTCAAAGACTTTGCTATAAGGACCTGACTTGTGACACAATTTGAATTTAGTTTGACAGTTTTTAGATTCAGTGCTCTCTGTTTGGTGTGTTTGTTTATGTCTATTGTACATTGTGATCATTATTAATAAACTCCTAGACTTAGGTAACATGGGGTGGAAGAAAGTGTGTTTTTGTGGAAATTAAAAATCAAAGACAAATTAAGATATAGATTTACTGCCAAGTCCCAGAATTCATATTAATGTAAAGTTGATTTAGGGTTCTTTCATGTAGAGGTTAGTGATGTCTTTATAACCCAGACAAAGCAGGGCACTGGCAAAGACATCTGAACATCTGCCTAAGTGCTCTTTGCAAAAATAGGTAGTTGATGTTCTGGAGATTCCAAAGTACTTCTCACATTTTGTCTTTCCAATAACCACGTGAAGTCTGTAATATATGTCCATTTTATAGATAGAGAACTTCCAAGTTCAGAAAAGCTAAGAATTTTGCCTGAGATCATTTGATTAGCAAGTGTCATGGAAACTTGAATCTAAGGCCTGTTCTTGACCACCTATGGCCATGGTAGTTTCCTCAAATCAAAAACTAGATTTCTCTGTAGTATTTCTACTGTACTCGACTCGGCTATGCAAAAATCACAGACTTCAGAGACCAAACAGAATTTGGGACCAATTCTGTAGGATATTATGATTAGATTAGGGAAATTGTCATTTTCACCTGTATATTTTAAAATTAGTCTTTAAGAGTCATTAATACAAGCTATTTGCTTTCATCAATTCTGTTTCTCTTACAATTATAATTAAAATATACTGATACTGTTTTTCATGTTCATAGTTCCTTAAGGCTGCCTCTGATTTTTTCATGTAGGTAGCTAAAAGCATATGAATATATCAAAACTCCATGGGTTTCCTACAGATCCAGATTCTAATGAGAATCCAGAAAAAAGGAGATGAAAGAACCAATACAATTGCTGAATGTTTCTTTTCTCATGATTCAGTTTTCATATGCCATGCATGGAACTCATTTTCTGTTAGGCTTCATGGCCTGACTTTTGTTTCTGATGCTAGTCAATGCACACTTTAAATAAACTGAGTTCTCTTCTTGGCAAACATCAAAGGAAGAAAAGTTATCTCATGCACCCACAACATCCGAAAAACCCTTGCCAAATCTATGAGTCTGACTCTGCATTATCCTTCCCCAAAAGAAGAGCATAATTTCATCACCCATGAATCATCACCTCTTAGACTGTCACATCACTGTTGGAGGAGAGCCTCAGAGAACAGAACCAGTATTCTGCTGGCTCAAGATGGGGATGGAGGGAAAGGGCACTGGGGTAAACCAGAGGTCACTGGCATGATACAAACTGGAGAGTTCTAGAGGCAGAAGGGGAGGCCCCCCTCACCTGATAGCTCAGACCTTTCTACTGACTCTTAGAAAACTGATGCTGATTATTTCACTATTAATATTGAAATTCATATTGCTCAACCTAAATTACATCATATTTCAATATACTGCCATGGAAAATGTTTACCTATTTAATGAAAATATGTATATTTGGCCAACTATATTGATAAATAGAAATACTTTAAAATGTTCCTTACCTATTCTTGTTACATTATTGTTGCTCTTCACCTTAGGGCACTTGTTTCTGGTTCTCAGCACTAGTTCTATGGCTCCTGATTAGGTGTTACTAAATAAGATGCAAAATATAACTTCAAAATTACACTGTAACTGTATTTCTCAGGGCAATGAACTAAATAAAATTCAAATCTGATTCACAGATCAAAAACTATATGGCATTAACCACGTTTACATAGAGATTCCGGATAAAAAACTGTATAAAAATGTATATGAACCGTGGTTAGTCTGACCAGCCACTGGAGGTCACTGCTGTTCTACAGAAATACAGTGCATTGCCTGTGTACTTAGGTAGTTGACTCACCAAATCAAGTAAAAAGTGGTTTAAATTCTTTAAAAAGATGTAATGTCAACATCCTTGGAAAGTATAAACTCATTTAAAATGAAGGTGTTTTGCATAAGTATTGCTTAGGAGACCGCGGCACTGAGTGTTCGTGCTGCAGTCACACCATGCGTACTGGGGATCGTAAATTGGAAGGAAACCCAGGCAGTTCCGAGACTAAATTGCATTTCCTCTTTCTCGCTGGCAGCATCAAAGTATTGCCTGAATCCATTCTGCCTCAAAGCGTCTCCGTCGGGTAGTTCAACAGGTCAGGCTGCTTATGTAACTGTCCTCACCTTTGGGGGAAGTCAGATTCTTCATGTAAATTTACACAAGAAAATTGAATATCAATGATAGTTTTCTAATATGCAAAGAGTTTGAAATCCTAAGGAAAGTGGGTTTATGCTATGACGTCCAGAAAGTGGCATGGTGCAGGGATGAGGGCAACAACTTTTGAGAAAGAAAACATTATCCAGTTGGCTTTGTTACATTTATAGTGGTGAACTAGTTATTGTCTAACCTACAAGGGTTATATATTTGAGCTCAGATGATACTAAGAACTAAGAGAAGCCTCTAAGGGGAAAAGAGGGGAGAGTCTTTTTTTTTTTGTAATTTTATGTTTTGAATCAAAACAGGCTTCACTATCTAATGGATTTTATTTTGGCCCTTATCCATTATTAAATTTATAAGGAGTTAAAATTAGGCATTTAAACGTGACTAGCCTTCAAATGTTGGTCATTCCTTTACTCTTATACACCAGAGGCTTTGAATTTTACAAATACTTTGCAATATAGCAAATATACTTTATATATACTAGCAGTACCACAGCATTTGCAAGAATTCAAAACTCTAAGTATGCCCTGTCTAAATTACTTTGGTATCTATGACAAGTGAGGCAGAAGGTCAAGTAAAAAGTAGAAATGGGCTTTTTTACTTTAACACTGCATTTAATCAATACAATCATCTTCAGTACAGATAAAAATGAGTCTGACCAAAAAAAATTTCTTGTTTAGATGAAATATGTATTTATCGACATTTTATGAAAAATGTAAAATTACAACTTCAGTGAGAAACATCACAGTAGGCTCAGTCATGTAGTTCATAAGACTGTAAGGACGTATCTGCATTATCAATCAATTGGGAATCTATGACAATTTGCCATTGATAAATGTACAGTCAACAGTTATTCATGGGTAAATATATTGCAGTTCTGATGCTTTTCTGAGCTGGCATCTGTTTTAAGATTTAATAAAAAATCAGAGTACACTTTAAATGTTCCTTTTTCTTTACTGCTTATAAAAGTGTGATTTTTATAATCTGGCTTCCTTGTAATTATATATCATGATGACTTGCCTAGATTTATCCCCTCAGCATGTGAAAAGCCTCCAAACTATGTAAAAATGCTGGTGAAAATAGCCTTTTTGTTTTTTGTTTGTTTTACTGCAGCGGTTCTGTTCTGAAAGATCAGGAAATCGAACCGTTAAAGATGTGAGGCTTTCCATCCAAATTAAATGAAACGGGCTTAATGTTGCAATTCCTGATTTTTGTTCCTGTAATTGAATTGTTCCTTTTGGAGGCTGAAAGAGGAGGAAACACACTAAAGACATTTTTCTAAAATCTTAATGAACTGTGGTCAAAGTTACTTAAATACAGAAGCTCTGGAATTTGTGCTGCAGTCAATAAACTTTCACCTATGACATAAAAACATGCAAGGAGCTTGCACATTGCCAACAGGGTCTATACAGAATCATACTGATGGATGAGTTTACAATACAGATCAACACAGGGACACTGTATGGTCAGCAATAGAAAAGCAAAGACGAGTGCCATGGGGTTGGTCTTTTTTCTTCTAAGATTTATTTTATACATTCATTAAGGTGGTATCAAAATAATCTTTTTCAGTGTGGCTGTTGGTGGTAAGCATGTTTTGGAATGTGTTCTTTTTACACCTCTGAATGCAGTGTCAGTCATTAGGGGACTAGTGTGTGCAGGACACATAATCGAACATAACAGGACAGCCTGACAAATCCCAAACAGAAGAACAGACAGAGCTAATGATTCCATTCACTACATTATGGTCCATGAGAGAGCCGGAGAGAGAAATCCTGGTCAGGTCCCAAGCACATGACTACAGCAAGCTGCCTTCCCATTTACAAGCCTCATCTCTGAAAACTCCCTGAGATGAGGAGCAGTGGGGAAACCTGCCTCCTCACATTTGCTTCTTGGCTAGTTAGTTAATGTACTTATTTTGGAAATGAAGAGGCTTAGAAGAAATTAATAGGGAAACTGCTGGCCTGGTTTTACAGGGGTAGATTTCAGAGATAAAGCCTCAAGTCTAAAACTTGGTATTCTGACCGTTTCCTCACATTTTGCCGTTGCCTACTTGCTGCATTTTAACCCTTCCATGTTTTTCCCCAGACCTGCCTTATCGCAATTCAAACACCTCTGAAAACTGCTCTTCGTGCTGCTGTACCCAGCACCATCTTTTGAGAGTTTCTTGCAGTTTTCTTTTATAAGCCAGGCATTGTTTTAAGGCTCTGTCTCTAAATGTTCCTGCAACGAAGCAGTCTCCTAGAATCAGTTCAAGGTCCAAGTACCTGGGATCATTCACTTTTTCCTTGATTTGCCAAGAAACTGCAAAATCTCCTAGAACTGCGGATTTGGTTCTATCAGAAGGAAAATAACAGCAGGTGTGGGGGATTACTTATGAAAGAAGTTTTATCTTAAAACAAGCGTGACATTAATGGAACCAATAAAGAGTCTTATACAATAGGCATTATATTAAACCAGAGTTCAAGCTTCACATTGATTGTGGTATTTAAATTTCAATGGGTTGATTATGTATGAGAGGAAAATGCAGTATTATGACCGTACTAAAACGGACGGGGAAGGACCTTGCTAGCAAAGGGAGAGGGAGAGGGGTGGGGGCGGGGCACCACGTTCCCTTTACAGTCCCCAGAGTTCAATAAAGCACCACTTATTTCCCAGCGTTTAAGAGCGCTTTTATCACAATGGTTCATACCTCGCACTCCCTGGAGCCTGATTTGTTATACGTGCAGGGTCCCGTCCCATTCAGCAGCATCTCACTGGTCTCCGTGTTGGTGGGTTTGTAATCTACGTAAAACTCCTGGGTGCTGGGAGTCATTTGCTTTAGTGACTGTCTTTTCTTTTTCCTGTGCCTTCGCATGAGGGAGCGCTGCTGCAGCTGCTTCATGCTAGCAGGGTACCGCTTCCACGATACGTAGATAACGAGCAGGATGACGAGCACGGACAGGAAGAGGGCCACGCTCCCTGCGATGATTTTATGGAAGGAGATGTGCTCCGTGTCAGCGTCAGCCTCTGGGCTGGGCTCCGTGGCTCCCATCGTGGGGGGCACCGGGGGTTTGCTCTCATGCTTTGGCCTGGGGAGCTTGGGCTTGAACGTGGGCTTTGGGAGAGCCCTGGCCAGATCAAACCTCTCGGTAGTACTTCTGCCACAGATGCTGTAGTTCTTCACTGCATCTATCACATTGACACCTTGCAGCTCTTTGGGACTGGCGCAGATAATTGTATTCTCCCTCAGACCTTTGAAACTTTTCAACCAGTTTACCAGGGAACAAATATTTCTGCTGCATTCCCATATATTCCCGGCAAGACTGATGTCATTGAGGGATATCCAGGAATCCAGAATCTCTTGACCAATAAATGTGAGCTTGTTGGAATCCAGGTTGAGGCGCTGCAGATTCGGGACACACTGGAAAACACTTGGTCCACTGAAAGCTTCAATCTCATTGCCTGATAAATCAAGTCTTTGTAATGAACTCCAGGTCCAGGACATGGTCTGTCCAATGACACTGATTTTATTCCACTGCATGTAGAGGTTCTGAAGGCTCACTAACCTTGGAAAGAGGGCCAGGTTGAGCTTAGAGAATTGATTGTGCTCCAGGTGAAGTTCTTTGAGTCTGATCATGCCAGCAAAGACATTCCTGGCTAAACTTCGGATCCGGTTATATCCCAGGTCCAAAAGTTCCAGGTTGCGGCAGTCTTGGAATATGCGCACAGGGATGGTTCTCAGGGAGTTAGACCTTAAGTGTAAACTCAGCAGCTTCCGTAAGCCCCGAAACTGTTCGGATCCCAGAGCATGCAGCTGATTATAGGAGAGGTCCAAGTTCCGCAAATTGGTCACCGGTCTGAAGGTATTGTTGAGAAAATAGGAGATTCTGTTGGAACTCAGAATCAACTCTTTGAGTCTGCGTATTCCATTAAAAGCATTCTCGTCAATATTGCTGATATGGTTATGGTCAAGGTACAGCCAGGTGAGCTGGTTGAGCCCTTTAAATTGATTGTACTTAAGTTTTTGAAGGCTGTTATAGCGAAGGGACAAACCTAAGCAACCAGCAGATATACTGGAGGGTATTTCCTGTAATTTCTGAGATTCACAATATACCATTTTGCCTTCACACCTACAGCCCTTAGGGCATCCTCGTTCAGCAGAAGAAAGCATTGTCAGTAAGACAGTGGGGGCTATCACCAGTGCTACAGCTGATCCGCTCAGTAGCCTAATTACATTGAAACCTGGAAATAAAAATAACTTAGAAAAGTTATCCCCCCAAAAGCAGAAATCAAGCAGAAATAGGCATGTATTTCCTATATTTTTAAATTTGAAATCTACATAACATTTAACATCAAATATCATCTTCTTGTAATTTAAAGAGAATTATCTTTAGGGTTTTTTTTTTTTAATAGTTAAGCAAGAAACGTGTTCACTAAGCAATGAAATGTATAATCTTAGAGCAGATCAAGGTAATCGCTAAAATAATTAAGGAAGAATTAATACATAGACTAGAGGGTTTTTTAAATTTTGTTTTGTTTTTTTTTTAAGAAGAAAAGAAGAAAAATGACAAAACATACCCATCCTTTGTATTGTTCAAAGGTCGTCCTCAGGTCTTTTGCTTTGGCTTAGGGGCCACTTGCATGACAGCCCCTGTCAGCTGCACTGTAGTGAGTCAGGGCTTGCTGACACCCAGGAAGAAAAATTGGACCCCTTGGGAGATGGACCGATTTTGGAACATTATTCTTTACCATCCACGCAGAACACTCCAAGAACAAATAAATCCCAATACCGCATTCGCAGCAGAACATCAAAATCTTCCTAGGTAATAGGATCTTCATGGATATTACGTTTTTGCATCTTTACAGTTTCTTTTTTTTTTTTTTTTTTTTTTTTTGAGGGGGGGCGTTAAAAAAAAAACAACAAAAAACTGGCTTCTACAATTTCTTCTTATCTGAAAGCATGATGTATTCCTCCAGGCAACGTGGGGCTACCTGAGCTGCCCCAGCTGTATTCCATAGCCCAGCATTTCTGGTAGTCGGCCCCCAGTTCAGCTACAGAGCTGCATCGGAGCCCAGGAGGCAGGAGAGCCCGGGACCGGGCACACGCGCGGCTCACTTCTGCAGACTGTCATTCTGAAAGCTGCTCGGACTGTTGCTTTGCTTTCAGTGAATGCAGTCTTATGTAAAGCTGCCCCCAGTGGCGAAGAACATTATGGGCATGTGCAGAAATGTCTCTCTTTTATCTTGCAAATGAGCAGGCTCTCTGCTGGAAAATGAATGATTGTTTTGGGTGTCTCAATAAGAACTGAACGGTCACCATAATCAATAACTAGCAACATGTTCTGTAATTCTCAAGTCTTGTTTTAAAATTTGGCAATGTTTTTATTGTCTGCGTCCACTTAAGAGCTAAACATGTGCTGCCCAGAGTTTTTCTGGGGCTTGACATTAAGTTCACAGACTGAATGTCAATTTTTCTTAACCTCAGCGTAGGCTTTAAACAGATATTTAGAAAATGAATTACCAAGTTTTTCACAGAGAAGCATTAACTGCCTGCCCAGTTGACCTCTTGGAGTCACAGTGATCATAGTATGCAAGGTGTCTCAGGCTGCTGGAACGTCTGCATTTTGGAATAGAGAAGATAACTAATGACATATAAATTGTGTCCAATAGCCTTTCTAATTTTCCCACAAAAGGTATAGTTTAATTGTTTGGGGCTTGGTTTATTATTGTTTTGATTTGTTGTCATTTTTATTTTTTTAATTAGGAGAGAAATAAACCATTTTTAGTACGAGTAGGAGAACCAAGACATCATTTGGTTCAGTTTACTGATGCTGCTAGTACTTATTGCACCAATAATATTTATTGAGCACGTTCTAAGTCCTTTAAATGGACTATCTTGTTTTATCTTTAAAGAGTATTTGAATGTAGGTCCCATTATAACCTTCATTTTAAAGATGAGGAAACAGACTTGGAGAGGTAACTTGCTCAAGGTCATATATATGGCAAGCAAATGGCAGAACGGAGATTCAGAAGCATGTCTCTCCTAGTCCTGAACCACTAACCGCTAGATGACCCTGCTTCCACAATGAGTCAAATGAAAATTAGCCTGATTGAGGCATTGGAGCATGGAAGCTAAAATAAAATACAAGAAAAGCATTACTTCCTAGAATAGGTTTGTATAAACTTTGGTATGAGTCTTCCAAATAAGTATTATAAAAATTAAGGAGAAGCGTGGATTTTTACATCTAAGTTCCAATTCTGGCTGAAATTTACCGACATTGTAACCTTGAGTAGTTTGTCTTCTTTATGCCTCAGTTTTCTCTTCTACAACATGGACATGATATCAAAATCCCATTTCATAGAGGGTTGAGAATCAAGTCATCTGAATACCTTTGAAGTACCTAGAGTAGTGTGTGGCACATATAAGCCTGCACTAGCTGTTATTTAAATACCAACTGAGTTGTATTTGCTGGTATTGCGTGTTGTTTAGTATTGAATATTAACGATACTGATTATCGTTACCTCTCAAAGAACTATGTCAATGACTATCTTTTATATTGTTCATAATGGTTATCTGAGGTTCACTCAGTCTTGCCTTCTTTGATGAGAAAATACCCTAAACTTCCATTATCTAAACTTTATCATTAAGATGAATCTTTTGATTCTATGGACCATAACTAGTAATTAATGTTTGATTCTTCTATTCCCCAAAGCAGAATATGGTAACATCTGTCCCATAGAGAAAAAAATCTTCTTTAAAAATAAATGGTATACTTCTTTTGGAAGTTTGCCTTGTTAGTCTCTGTTAGGTGAATTCGCTATTGAAAACCCTGGAGAGCTTTCATATTCCCTAAAGATGAGAAGTTGGGTAGCAGTTAGTCATGACAGTCCAAAGGAGTCCCACAGATATAGCCCAACAAAAATCACCAGTTCCTAAGATTGCTATTAAGAGGGCAGTGGTTCCCCCTATTAATATTCATGCTATGAATGCATTCAAAGCCCCTGGAGAGCTTGTTAGGAAGATGAATTTCCAGTCTCTCCCCCAAGATTCTGATTCAAGGGGATGAAAGAGGTGTGCTTATTGGTAGAATCTGATGGACAAAGGTTGAAACAATGCACTGTAAGGGAATGATTAAAAATAAATTTCTTCCTAGTAGGAAGAGAGGGTATACCAATGTATGACATTGTGATATCAGTTTCATGGAGTTATACAAAGATGATGTTTTGTCTACATCGGTTTCCCTAGTGCCTAGAACGTCACTTGGCACATCATAGATGCTCAATAAATATTTATGGAGCAAATACATTTTATGGGGGCAGTCACAAGTACATTGATGCAGAATAAACTGGTTATATAATACTAGTCTTATGTACAGGGGCTTGATCCCTGCAGAGTTCCTCAGGCAATGAAATTGGATACAATTTTGGAGAAAGTTTTTTTTCAAGAACGTGTGTGAAAAAGCAAGAAACTGGAAAGTGGAAACATGTAGAAAGTCAGCAAGTGATCCTCACGTTTTATGTAGTTATCCCTTGTCTTCATAGTTAAACAGTAAATTTTATGAGAACAGTAAAGATACTTTTGAATATTCCCTTTGGCATATTACGACTTTTATCATCTAACACCCCCCAATGGTGCTTGACGACTTGTATCTCTCAAAACGGACTAAAGGGAATTATGTTTATCATTTCTCTCTTATATCTCTGTTGTTTGGAAGCCTCTGATTTTTCTCCTCATTTTTCCTGTTTCTCCATGGGAACCATCACGATGTCTGCTTTGCCGAACGGCTGCACAGGGCTCTCTAGGATGGCTGGAGGCCCCATCAACTTTGTGCTTCTTAATTCTTTCCTCTTTTCCTGATGACAGAAGCACAAATGAGCCCACTGAGAATGTTAATTCTCTCACTTTGCTTTTCCTGGGAGAAATCTTGGATGATTTATGGTGAATAACATTCTCTGCTGTGTTACCCACTTTGCTCATAGTTTTCAGATATTTTCTATGACCTTGGCTTCCGATTTTGTCTTGCTTTGTAGCTCTGACTTCACCCTTTAGATTTCACACTTGATATTTCCTCTTAAAACTGACGGCTAGTCTTTTCCTCAATAGTAATCAGTAACCCTTCTTGGGTTGGGTCTAACTCTGGGTACTCTACATGGCCCCTACCTTGGCCTTAGTCCTAATGCCAGCATCACTATCTGCTCTGGTTCAAGGTAATGAAGTGCCGGAAGAGGGAAGAGCACCCATAACGGTAGTAGAGAGATATGCCAAATAAAATAGTGCAGATCTATGCTAGACTGGGTACTTGAGGCTCAGAAATTACTCCAAAAACAGAGTAGTCCCTTAAACAAAAAATGAACAAAAAACACAGAAAACCTGTATTCTAAAAGATTTTAGTAATTTACTGGTGTATTTTTAAAAGCTTATCCTTCTTTTATACATTGACTACAGTAAGATGATTATTTCTGATTTGCCTTTCAACAGAAGCCAAATTAGATTACATTATGTATTTAGCAAATTTGTTTGCACCTAATATCACATACAGAACAAACCATAAACTACCTGACAAGTTAAATTTCCCCAGTGAATCTAGAGCTGTAATGATTTATGCAATTATAAAACAGTGTCACGTGTCTAAAGACGTTCTTTATTGCACTTGTAATACTTCAAATAACTTAATATGTTTTGCTTAAATTGGGTAAGTAAATCCAATTTCAGTATATAATGCCTAATTTTAGATGGATATGAATTGCCAAATATAAATGTAGACAATCAGGGCTTATAGAGGATATATTGATATCATAACAATTGGTTGGTCTCAGAGATTTCGTTCATTTAGCAAATACATACCTTAGGTACCCACTGTGTACTAGACACCATTCCAGACACTTGGAATACATCCACGTGCAAACAAAGATCTAAGCATACACCATATAAGGGCAAGATTAAAATTAAAAATAAACAATTAGTGTATTACTAGGTAGTATGTGCTACAGAAAAAAGAACAGTAAGAAAGATAGGAAAGGTTAAAAGTGGCAAGAGTGAGATGGATTGCAATTTTAAATAAGATATTAGGGTCACTAAGAAAATGGCTTGAGCAAACCCTTGAAAGAGATGAGATCGTTGACCTTAAATACGTGGGACGGGCCATTGCTCAGGTGAGAGCAGACATGGTGTTCAGTGCACGGCAAAGAGGCTAATCAGTCTAGAGTGTAGAAAACAAGGGGTGGAGTAGCCAGAGATGAAGTCAGAGAGGTACCAAACACCGGGCCACAGAAAGCTTTGTATGCCATTGTAAGAACTTTGGCTTTATGCTGGAAAAAACCAGAAACCAACTCAGTGCTTTGTGTAGAGTAAAGATATGATCGAGTTGCCTCTCAAAAGGATTACTTGTGCTGCTGCTGCTGCGATGGGAACAGACTCTAAAGGGAGAAGAGCAGAAATGGGGAGGCCAGCACAGAGGCTATTACCTAGATTGGAGAGAGGTGATGGGGGGCTTGGACCAGTGTGGTGGCAGTGGACGTGCTAAGCATTGGTTAAACTCTGGGTATATGTTTAGGTAACGCCAACATGAGCTTTCTCATGAATTAGAAGTGGAGGTATGAGATAAAGGGAGAAAGGTGACTCCTAGTGGTATGGGCTGAGAAACTAGAGGGGTTGGTGAAGTCATTATGTACTTTCCATGGGTCAGGTGTTGGGAATGAGGTCAAGAGTTCAACACATTTGAATTAAGTCTGAATTTGACTCACTTTTCTTCAATTTTATGAGACTTGAAACTTTGAGAACATCTTTTTTTTTATTGTTAAATTTATTGAGGTGACATTTATTAGTAAAAATTACATAGGTTCCAGGTATACAATTCTACAATATATCGTCTACGCGTTATATTATGTGTTTATCTCCCGGAGTTAGTTCTCCTTCCATCACCATATATTTGAGAACATCTTCTTGATATTAGGCCTCAAAGCACCATGATGTATTTTAAAATATTTTATAAAATGATTAGCAAAATTAGCCACTAAACAATAACAATATGGATTTCTCTTCAGAAGGCCTGGATAGGGTCAATATAGTGTAGGAGGGCAATGGAACCATAAGCTCTAATGAAACTTGAAAATTAAATAAAGACGAGATAGGAGAACATTTGGACTGAACACACTAGAATATAAATTTGGTGAATCCACAATGTCTTTCTAAAATGATTTAGAGAATGACTTGTACTTTTTATCACATATGTCAGCTGACACTAGTATTTGGAACTGATTCTGACCCAACTTGTGAGGGTCTTGATTTGCTTATCTGCAATATGGGATCCACAAAACCTGTGCTAAGAATCTCTAAGAATCTTGTTCAGAATCAATTTTATAATTCATGTGTAAATACACTGTAAACTATAAATGCTGTAAAATATTTCTGGAATCAGTATACCTATGGGAAAATTATTATTATTTTTTTTATTCTGTTTAGTTTCTTTGGTCATGAGCATATACTGGAATGAATACGTATATATACATATATATATATATATATATATTTTATATATGACCAATGGCAGGGTCAGGATTTACCACTGTTACTTAAAAATTCCTCAGTTTTCCCTTTCAACTATAATTTTAATAACACAACTCTTTATTATGTTGCATATATCCATGGCAGTCTGTGTTCTAACTCATAAAGTGCATTTGATCTAGATATTGTAAAGATCTTAATGTTTTTGGCTCAGTTATCCTGTCATGTAATAGGGCTGTCAGAATGCTAACATAGAGGCCCCTACAGCTCCTACAGCTGTGAATATGATTTTTTTCTTTTCTAGTTGACTAGAATACTCACATGCATTTGTGCATTTGTACACTTGTTATTACATTCTGATCTTCGTAACAGTATTAACACAGCTATGAAATATCCTTGGTTTCCATCTGCTTGCTTCAAGGGGTCCATTAAAAACCCTGTCTGGTCACATATGGTTCTTAGTGAACATCTCTGACTTAGATAAAAAGCAGAATCAAGTTCTAGGTCTAACCATTAAAATGGTTTCTGAGTGTCTCTCTGCAATGAGGCTAATTCAAACGAATGAGACCTTACATGGTTATCCAGCACATCTGCCTCTCCCTCACCTGAAGACACGTTTCTGCTGTAACATCAATCTGTTCTCAGCTTTGATTACTTTCCTCCCTGTCAATTCCTGCAGAGGTAGCCCTAAGCTACATTTGGGGATGGGGAAAAAGAACACTTAAAAGTGTAACACGTAGTGGTGGCCTATCAAGACTGAAAAGACTTCTTGATTTTGAGAAAACAACTGCTTTTGTTTCCTTTAGTGGAGATTTAAAGATGCACAAAGTTAGAAGACTAATATAATAAATACCTTCAGCAATGATCAATATTTTACTAATTTTGTTTTCTCTACCCTTGCCTCCCTTCCCACATAAAGACTTTTTTTTTCTGAAGTATCTTAAAAGCAAATCTCAGATATCATGTTACTTTACCCACATGTATATTTTAGTATGAAATAATAACCAATGAAGATTTTTAAAATATAACCATCTATCATTAATATACCTAAAACAATGAACAATAAGTCCTTAAAGTCGGTTTTTGCTCAGGATCTAAGCAAAGCCCAAACATTGAATTTGGTTTTCATACTTCTGAAATCTCTTTTATTTTTTAATGCCATTGATTTGTTGGGAGATACCATTGTCATGTGAACTGTAGCTTGCTCCGTGTTCTGCATTTGGTTGATTGCTTCCCCTTGTGCCATTTAACTCACAAGGAGTAAGTTTTCATAGCGTATATGTTGAGCAAGAATCCATTCATTAAATTAAACCAGATACAACAGCCCTGAAAAGATACTTGGGGGATCTATTCACTCTTGATAGCAAATTTAAGACCTGAGGAACTTTTGAATAATTTGAGATTTAGAGCTTGGAGGAAAATATGTATTTGTATTTTGTAGTATTTACGTTACCAGAGATTTCAATAATGGGTCAAATGGCAAGGTCAAGAGCAAGAGTTAATAGTAAGCTTCCAAGAGTCTGTGTTGGCTTAATGCTAATATTTACCAGTATTTCTATTGCTCACTTTCTATATACTTGCCTTTTTGTGCATGGTCAGCAAAAGCAATTATTTGATGTTATTTCTTGCTAAACAGTCTTGCTAATTTTTGTATTGATTTTGAGGTACTCTTCTAACAGAAGCTCAAAGAATTCCTATCAAGAGAACAGCAATCAAATTTTGTATGTAATTGTATATATTGAGAGAAATCAGTTTTCTAGCTTTTCATTTAGATCAAATTCCTTGAAGGAACGATGTGGCACTGTAGTCACACTATAAAATTTATAGTCCCATATATATTCTCAAATTTCTTATAATTTCTCACAGTAGAACAGGGGAGTTTTAGAGTAACTATGAAAGTCTCTGAACCAAATCTGCACTTTAATTTCTGATGTTTTACTTTACATGAATGACTGTGCTTTAAATATAAAGTCAGTATAGTTTAAATGATAACAAATATTTTGCTGTGTTTGCTTCACATATATTCTGTGGTAACAAGAATTTTTCAAAGGACGATTTCTGTCTTAGTCCATTTGGGTGGCTGTAACAGAATACCATGGTCTGGGTCACTTATAAACAACAGAAATTTATTTCTCACAGTCCTGGAGGCTGGGAAGTCTAACATCTAGAAGCTGGCAGATTCCATGACTGCTGAGGGTCTGCTTCCTGGTGCATAGACTGCTGTCTTGTGGCTGTAACTTCACATGGCATAAGGGACAAAGAAGAATTCAGGGGCCTCTTGTATAAGGGCACTAACCCCATTCATGTGGGCAGAGCCCTCAGGACCTAATCCCCTCCCTTATCACCTCCTGGTACCAGCACATGGAGGATTAGGTTTCAACATATGAATTGAGGGGTGGGTGTGGGAGACAAATATTCAGTCTATAGCATTTTCTTTGTATTTAAAGCATTGTGTATAACTCGGTGTACCGATATGTTTTTTAGTTTGCCTTTCTGACCAATGTATCAGCATTAAGAATTAAATTCCCCAACCACCAGGCAGAAAAAGATAATAGAAATCTTGATTTGGGTAAAAATTCGTAGTGTTCCATTGGTTAGTTCTGTTTCTTGTTATTTTGTTTATTTTTATTTTATTTTTTATGCTGGAGACCTAAGAGATTAAAGTTCTGTGAGAAGAGAAAGCCTGAATAGGTTTGTAGAGTAGTAGCAGAGAATAGGAGCCTGTGGATCCTTACTTGACACTAAACTATGCATATATCAGTCTATTTGGGGACTCTTGGGGACTCTTAAACTGGGCTGGAGAACCCTTCTCTTATTATTAATGTTTAATCCTGACTGAAACGTAATCCCTTTTCAAAGCATGTGAGGAAGTGCTTAGGTGCCTAACAGCAGAGTCCCCATGTGACAAAATTGTGATTTAGGCAGAAATTGACTTAGTGCCTGGAAGCAAATGCCACGGGTTCTTAATAAAAATAAATTTTCTTTATCTGATACTGGGTTGAGAATTTCTTTATTGAACAAACATTTATCACATTCTTATACTGTTCTTGGTTCTGGAGGTAGAACAACGAATTCGACAGAGTGCCTACCATCAGAGGACTTGCATTCTAGCTGGTGGGATGGTGAAACATAAACATTGAGACACACATGTTGATGTTGAATAGATCCAAGTGCCACAAAGAAACAGAATGGAGGATAGGGGCTAGTGACAATGTGATAGAACGGTTAGGAAATTCCGTTCTGAGGATTTTACCTTTGAGAGCAAGTGGGAAGCAGCTGTGTGACTCACTGTCCCCTCAGGTGCAGTCTCTTTGAGATTGTTATTACTCTGTTGCTCATGACCAATGCCTTTATGGTGGCTGCAGGCAGTCCCTGCTCCCCCTTTGACACTTCAGCCCAAGAGTGGACATAGTCTTTTTTGGAACGACTAGCATAGCTGAACATTTAAAGAAAATTTTAAGAAATTAAAAAACAAAATGTAATAGTTATCACGAAGGGAGCAAACATAGAACCATGGCTCATTTACATAGAACTGTCTTTCTGAGATGTAGTTTTCTGATTGGGGGTTGGCACGAGGAATATCTGCTCCTTCAGGTGTGACCCCACCCACTCAAAGACTGTCACAGGCTTCATCAGTCATATTTCATCCTCACACGACAGCCCAGTGTCCAAACACGAGTTTCACATGTGCAGTAAAAGAAGAGGCTTTCCTCCCAAGATTCTCCTTACCTTTCCCTCAGTGATTTTCTTATCTTCAGTGCTTTGTCCTTAGTGCCTCAGTTGTTTTTGGATATTGTATCCACTATCAACAAATAAATTCTATTGTCTTAGCTGATGGTGGCTCTAAGTATTAGGTTCCTCAGTGTACTTGAAATTAAATAGGTAACTCTGAGAAATGGACAATATAAAGGAATCAGAGAGAACTGAATTTTGTGCACATAGTTTGAAAAGCAAATGTGACATAAGGGTTATATTACAGACATTGATACTTGTTTCTCCTTCTTAGCTTCTTCACCATTTATTCTATTTCCTTCTCGCAATATTTCTGAATTTTGTTGATATTTACACTTCATGCTTTTATATCTGAAGATGTAGTATCATAATCTTTCTCAAGTTTGTTAATATAGCATTAAATAAATAGATAGTATTTAGCTTAAGATGACTAAGCAGTGATGCTGCTGGATTAGATGATATATTTATATCATGTTTCCATTTTCATTCAACTTTATGTTTTTCTTGCAGTTAAGAATTGTTCTCTCTCTCTTTGTCAGTATGTGTGTCTGTGTGTGTGTACGTCTCTCTCTCTCTCTCTCTCTCTCTCTCAAATTTGCTTAGTTTTATCTGTACCTAGTAGTAGTAGTTGTTTTGTCAAGGGCTTAATTTTTCCTAACATGCATATAATTCAGCTAATCTCTTGCTTCTGTAGCACTCCATTTCTCTGTCCCAGCATCTGATTTTAGGTGCTAACCTTATACTCCCCTTCACCATTCCCCATTGGTGACACTTTGTTTCTTAGCTCTTATATATTCATCTTTCTTAGTTTACCATCCATTGTGTTGAAGCATATGCACTAGTAGATTCTTAAGAATGTCTGAATGTTTTTGTTTATTTTTACTGATTAATAGATTGAGTGTCTATACATTTCGCAGTTGGAAATCATTTTTCCTCAGAATCTTTAGGCCACTGCTCCACTGTCTTCTGAAGCTCACTCTTGTTGTTAGGAATCTGAGAATATTCTGATTCCCACTTTTTTTGTCTATAATCTATTGTTTTTTTCCTCTGGAAACTTTTATGATACTTTATTTCCCCTGGTATTTGGATATTATACAAGGGTGTATTTTGATTTGGACTATTTTTCAATCATTGTGCTGGGTATTCAGTAGACCATAGACATTTGTAGTCTTGTGTCCTTCAGTTTTGTAAAATTTATTCTTTTTATTTTTTTTAATTACCTCTCCTCATTTTCTTTGTTCTTTCTCTCTCTAGAACTTTTATTGGGCAGATTTTGGACTTCCTGGGTTGATTCTTTGTTTATTCTTTTTTATTTTCCATGTCTTTAGCTTTTTGTCTTAACTTTCATGTGATTTCTCAGCTTTGTGTTACAATAATTAATTAATTAAAAATTTAGATTGGGTGTCAACAAATTATGCCACAAATAAATCCAGCAATGATGCTTTTGGGTCAAGTGGTATAAATAAGGTTAAGTTTTTGTAAATAAAGCAACACATTCATGCCCATTCCTTTATGTATTGTCTATGGATGCTTTCACACTGCAATGGTTGAGTTGAGAGACGGTAAGTCTTGTAAGCTTCCAATACTTACAATGTGTCTCTTTACAGAATGGCTTACTGACCCTCCCCTCTTCTCCCACTTCAGGATAGCATATGCTTTACCTTTTGGATGTTACATCTGCCTACGTGTATCTCACTCTGAGGATATTACGTGGGGTGTTTTGGTAATACACTGCTTGCTGCAATGCCACTGTTTCTGTTGAGGTAATTTAGTCAGTTCTTTTTGGCCTATTTCATGTTGGAAGCATTTCTCAAATGTTAAGTTTCTTATCCACTCATTCAGATTAATGAGTGAGACAATAAGAGCTGAAAGAAGGTCCCCTGTGCGTGGGCAAGGTTTGGACTTGGATTTTGTGGTAGCAAGATGAGACAGTGAACTTGTCTTTTCGCGGAGGCATCTCTAGATACATGAACATAGATGTTTTTCTCCTAGAGAAGACCCTTAACCTTCTGCACTGAAGCTAGAGGCTACCTATGTTCTGGCCACAAGGCAGGAGAAGGGGGCTGTGTCTCCAAGTTCACTATGTACAGTCATTTAATTCTTCCATTTTTACCTCCAAACCTCACTACTTTGCCTCATATATGTGGGTCTAGCTTCTCATGTTTGATTTTGCCAGAAAATAAACTTTTCCTCTTCTGTGTTGGAAGAAAGGAGTAGTGTCTTAGCTCAAGCTGACTGTATTAACAAATACCATAGACTGGGTGGTTTATACAACAGAAATTTTTTTTTTTTTTTTTTTTTTTGTATGTGGGTAGCTCCCTGTCTGGGAATTGAACCCAGGCTGCAGCGTTGACAGTGCCAGCACTGGAGCCTTAAGCCACTATACCACCAGGGAACTCCTATACAACAGAAATTTATTTCTTACAGATCTGGAGACTGGAAGTCTGAGATCAAGGTGCCATCATGGTTGGGTTCTTGGTGAGATCCTTCTTCCTGGTTTGCAGATAGACACATTTCTGCTGTATCATTACATGGCAGAGGGGGAGAGATCATCTCTCTCATGTCTTTTCTGATATGGGCAATAATCCCATTCAAAGAGGCTCAATCTCATGCCTGATTACCTCCCAGAGGCCCCACCTCTAAGTACCTCATGCTGGGGATTAGGGCACCAACACAGGAATTTGCAGATAGAGGGGGATACAAACAATTCAGTGCATTGCAGGTACTTTTGTGTTTTTTTGGAGGGGGGTGATAATGGGGATCTGGCATGGCAGTCAGTCACTCTCCATGAAAACTTTAAACCAGTCCTCATACTTTTAGTGACCACACACCTTCTGGAACCTCTCAAGACTTTTCTGTACGATGTAGTAGAGTCTCCCTTCAGTAAGCAATTAGGTTGTAGCTTTCTTGACTCTACTCATATATCATATACTCTATGTTTTCAAACAAAAATGTTGAAATCACTCATTCATTCTTATCTACTCTTTATTCTTTTCAGTTGTAGTCATTTATCATTAAATGAATTTTGAGGAGAAATAGGCAATAAAAGTGTATAATCAACCTGCTATGTTTCATACATGAATTTCTTATGACAGATTATAGCGATAGCAGGTGATAACTGGGGCTGTAGGAAAGAGATGGGCAAAGCTGTTGTATAAGCCAAGACTGTCACCCAGGATAGGCGTGGAAGTAAAGGTCTTTGACATTGAAAGTGAACTGCTGTCCTCCTTTTCACTGATGTCTTTCAGGCTAACATTTAACCCATGTCATTACATGGTCTCTTACTACGTACATATTTCTCTATACAATCTTTTAAATCAGAAAAAAACTTGGAAGTATTATACTGACTTGTGACTTCCTTGGCTGTATAGCTTAAAGTGTGTCTACTATTATTTTACTTACTCTTCTGTGTGTTGCAATTGAAGTATCCCTCCATTTGTTCATTTATTTCTGAACTTCAAGTCATCACTTTTGTGAGGTTTCTCCTACTTCCTTCTTTTAGCCTAGGTCAATCTATTCATTTCTACAAGCCAGTTAACATCTTACATTGATTTTGTATTTTTTTCTCTTTATCGTATTTAGTTAAAATTACAAAAGTATTTTTGATTTGGTACATACAATTTTTAATCTTGTTATTTTCTTTTTGAGGTCTTCTATGTTTCTGCCTGGAGAAACAAAACAAACATGTCACTACATGTTTAGACCATGAGACCTAATTAAGCTTTGTAGGTTTTCTGTGAACACTTCTAAAAGACTTGAGAGGTTTTACATAATCAAGTAGCTTACAAGTTTTGCAAGTTAAACTTGGAAAAATATTGTAATGCCGAGTAAAGGGGATATAAAGTCTTAGAGAATCACAGAATTGGAAAGGATTTTGAGATTATTTTGTCCAGCCCACATTTTGCATATCAGAAAACTAAAGTCCAGAAGGATGAAGTAACTTACTCTATTCATATATGACATGGATACAGAAACTTGGAGTGGAACCTAGATCTTTTGACTCTAGTGTATTTTTTTTTATACCATTCTGTCTTCTTGAATCTAAACCAAAGTCTTTGTATCATGTGAGAAACAATAGTGAGCATTAATAGATAACTTTTTTTTAGCTTCACAAAGATTTATCCAGATAACTAAGACTTAAATCTGTTTTTCCTAACTAGAAATGAAATGAGTGTCTTTAACTAAACTATTCCTTAAGTTTGCATCCCTTCTATTATAAAAGCAATACGTATTTCTTATAAAATATAGGCACGATGGTCTCACCATCTGAAGGTAATCCCTATTAATATTTTGGCAACTATTCAAATATTTTATTAACTTGAACTTAATGTATCACAGTCCTTGCAGTGGGCAAAAAATTATTTTAAATTTCTTCTACTGTTGGAAATTTTGTTTATAGAACAGTGTTTATTGAGGTTGAATTAGTCAGGCTCACCTTCCCCTAAGTCACTGAAACATGAAAATTATTGGGTCTGAAAAGGTAAGAAATCACTAATATTCTAATACACATAGTTTCCCACAAGGCCAACATAACATTTTAAGATCTTAATCTTAAATAACATAAAGCTTTTATTCCATGCCAAGGGACAAAGTCAACAGAGAAGTGTTGATTCCTTCTTTTTTGAGATTTGGTGAGTCTTCAGTGGAATGACACCACCAGATGGTTTTGCTGCTTTTCTAAAACACTATCACTGATATAATTCCATTACTGTCCTGATTAAACTCCTTGAATCACTCTCTGTATCACCTCCAGTTAAACAGCTGACACAAGGTCCTTACAACACAAGGTTCTTAAGAGTTGACTCATTCTGTTGTGATAAAGCCAACAATCCACTTTGGACTTTGTTGGAGCGGGGAGGGCACTGTAGCTTTATCACAGTGCTCTGCACTTTGCTGTTCTCTATTTGTATTTCCATCTCATGTTCACCTCTGTTCTGCCTCAAAGCTCTTAGTTATGGTTCTAGATTCCTATAGAGTTGGTTTGCTTCAATGCCTACATACAACTTCATGATGCTTTCAGTTTCACTGTAAATCAGCTCATTCTTTCAATAGTTTTTAGTTTAAAATTCTAAAGAAGATAGCTCTGATCCTTTTGTACTACTCTACTTCATCTGGCACATCTGGCTTATGAGTTGGTTGTTCTTGGATAAAGTGATCATCCTGAGTCTAATCAGATGTGATAGAGGGTTGACGGTTATGGTGAGGTTGGCAAAGTCAAGTTGTTACTGGCCTTGACAGGTGCCTTAGGTGAGTCTAATTGCAGTTATGCAAGACAGTGAATGCAATCTGATACAAACTCTACTATCTGGTCTAAATCTACCCTTTGTCATTACTTCCACTCACTATCCAATATGCTATGCAACCTACAATCCAGTCACACCAAAGTATTAATGTGTATCATTCTCTGAAGAGGCCATGTTTTGCCATGCATTAAGTCACTGTTTATGTTGTTCTCTTATACAGAAACAGCCTTTCCCCATTTTCTATCTTCTGTGAGATGTATCGCAAATGCTATATTCTCCATAAAATCTTCTCTAGGGATTTTTGTGACTGTCTCATAAGTACTTTTGGGTTATATACCATATATATGGCATAAAAACATATCATATTGCAATCGTTTTATATAAGTTTTTCCAACAAAATAATTTTTAAATTCAGGGAAGGAGGAATCTTATTCATCTCTAAAGATCTACTATTAGCAGATAATCCATATTCAATGTGTATTTATTGAAAGAAAAATCATGTATCATGTGAGAAACAATAGTGAGCATTAATAGATAACTTTTTTCTAGCTTCAGGTGGAGATACTTCTATGAAGAATCCTAGAAAGAATACCTGTAGCTAGTTGATTGATAAGTCTATGTTACCCAAGATGTGCTCAAATGTAAGGGGAAAGTATGTGCTAAGTTTGAACACTCAAAATTTGAGTTAATTAGCCAGAATATTGGTTTGTTTTTCATTATTTGCAGTTTGTATTTCACTAAGAAGTGTTGCAGATGGATTTTCATTGCTCCCTCATTCCCTTTCAACCCAAGCAATTCTCTGAGGACACTTTCATTTGTATCTGAAGGTAATGAACTTGTATTCACACACAAAAAAACCCCCTCCTTTTTGGGGGTTGTTTGTCAATATGTGCAGGAGCAATCTGGGGATAAACTGCTTATTTGGGGCCTTTATTCCATAGTGTTATCTCAGGTGGCTTTTTGGCTTCAGTAGACCCTCATTAAGGACCTTACTGGACTATCTGTAGCTTAAAAAAGAAAACAAAAAAGAAGAAAAGCTTGCCAACAGTGTCAAGAAGCCCGGCTTTAGAAGCCAGCTTGAGCAAATCTGATTTGAAGGACTGTTTGTAATCTGGCCCTTGTCTATCTATTCTGTGCCAGTTCCCTTTCCAGGTGCTGGAGGTAAAGAGAAAAGGAAAGATACATTTCATCACTCATAGTGTTTACAACCCAGAATGACACATAGATAAAAGACTTGTTACAGTGTGAGTAGTGAGTGTTATCATGAAAAAAGCACAGGGTACTATGTGATTTCGTAGGTATGGTACACATCCATACCCAACTTGCAGAAACAAAAACTGAATTAAATCCCAGAAAATAAAACGACAATAATAAAAGTGAATATTTAAAAAGAAAAGAATGATTAATACACCTAGCTAGAGCATCCTTGAGAATAATTTCTTATGTATTTTATAAATTCTCATTTTACAACGGAATATTACTCAGCTAAAAGAAAAGGTGAAATACTGCCATTTGTGACAAAATGGATGGACCTGGAGATCATCATGCCAAGTGAAATAAGCCAGACAGAAAAAAACAAGAAATATAATTTCACTTATATGTGGAATATAAAACTGAAAGCAACAAAGAAACAAAAAAACCTGGACACAATCAATAGTTTAATGGTTATTTGGGGGCAAGTGGGGAGGGGATGAGAGAAGAGGGAGGGGTAATAGAGGAGGGGGTGGAGCCAAATATATGGTGATGCAAAGAGAAGTCGCGCTGGGTAGTGAACACACATATATATAAATTCTCATTCTATTCTCAGTAAATATGATTGAATAAGTTGAACTTATCCTAACTAGTATTCAGCATGACCAGAACCTCTTAGTGAACATTTGTAACACCGTACGCTCAATGAAAACCCAGGCAAGAACTGTTGGTTAGTATCTTTAAAAAAATCCACTTCAGGGTGTTTTTGTTAGTTTGCACCACACTTTCATCCTAAACATTTTTAAAACAATAAATGTGGCGCAATGGTGTTGGCTTGAATAGGGTACGTGTCTACAAATACTGTAACTTGACTGGGACAAATGTGGACCTGGTATTAGAAATAATTGTGTCTGGCAGCTTGAATGCTGCAAAAAACTGGCATGGAGTCACCTTGTCACCAGAGAGACTTTGGTCAAAGCAAAAGCACTTAAAGTCGTTGTGAGAAGCAGTATACTGAAGGGAAAAGTGTATATCTCACAATGCAAAATGTAGAATCCTGATCCAACATTCTTTTTTGTTTTTTCCCGTGGGGAAATTAGGTGTCTTAGGCATTTTATCCCAATCAACCTGGTGTGTGGTGTGTACTAACTTCTTTTAGACTTTTCAATATCAGAATCAGTTTGAGGCCATCAGATAGAGTTTCTAGCCAAGGCTTTGAAGCAGATAATTCCCAGATGTGCTGTGTATAATGAAGCCAAGATAATGTCTTCTGGAATAATACTGTAACATTTTTCTCTAGAAAATGCATCCCTTATAGTAAATCAAACAAACAAAAAAACAAAACCAACTCATGGTGATGTTTTGAGATTGACTTCAAAAATTTTAGTTCTTTGACAGCCTTCTCCACATTCACTTTATAACAAGGGACTATCTGGGTGTATTTTAATTTAATCATCTTATTTCTTCATGCTAAAAATAAGAAATCAAGGAAGACTTCTGGTCTAATCTTCCAGTGGTCCCGGCACCCATATTTTGATATGTGTTGATAGTGTTC
The DNA here is from genome assembly GCA_004026885.1 of Lyroderma lyra. NCBI lineage: Eukaryota > Metazoa > Chordata > Mammalia > Chiroptera > Megadermatidae > Lyroderma > Lyroderma lyra. Next base: position 58,061 of record PVJL010003342.1, read on the forward strand.
TCTAAACTATTAAAATAATTGATGGTATGGTGACTTGAGAACCTCAGTCATTGTACAAATTAATCAGATACATGGGTTAATCTCAGAATTCTTAATATGAGATAATGAGCACTCCAAATTTAGTAGGAACATAATACAAATTTCAGTTTGCTTTAAGATAGAAAGCTTCTTAAAATACGAATTTCAGGGAACTTGAAGTTGTCAGTCCTCTCAATACATTTCACAATACATATTGTTTAAAGAGAGGAGAAAAGTTATTCTTTATTTGTAGCTTATAAATTTTCCACCTGACAGATCTAAGAAATTCAATTAGATTACAAATTTAGATATTAAAACATTATATATTAGATTGAAAGTTATTAGGACCAGAAAGCTAGTATAAGTAACCAGCAAAATTTAGAAAGTAAGTATATAAAAACAAGTGCTTCCTATTTGTTTTAAACCTGATTATTGTTGGTAAAACATAAAAAGACATAAACTAGTCAAACAGAAAAAGTCTTGGAAATTATGAATCATCTCTGACTAAGCTTAACCAATGTACATAACCTATAGCAAGAAAATGGAAACAAAAGTGGCAATGATAACAACAACAGAAATGCTACTGAGGAACAGAGTGGAGAGAGAAAATAGGTTTCTGGATTGGAAGACTCAATAGCCTAAATTTATCTGTGTATAAATTCAGTGCAACATGATCAAAACCTCACCAGGAATTCTTATTTTTAATTCTATGCTTCAATGGTATTTTCTTCATTTTAATCATTCTGTAATATTACGTAAATGTTCAAACATGTACAAATGTAGAGAGAATAACATCATGAACTTCCTTGTACCCATCACCCAGTTTCAATGTCCCCTATTATTAGCATATGGCCAAAGTTTCTTTATACACTCTTACTTATTACTCCACCCTCATAAATTGTTTTGAAGCAAATCCCAGACATCATGTAATTAACTTGCAATTAACTCTAAAATGTAAGAACTCTTAAGAAGAAAGATTTCTATGATGCTGTTAATCTCATTTTTCAAAGTAGCAAAAATTTGATGACTTCAAATTAACGTGAATATTCACACACACACACACACTCATATATATATATATATATATATATATATATATATATATATACACATACACACACACACACACATATGGTTGGATTTTTTTGAATCAGGATCCAAGTTAGATCCTCACTTGGCGTTTTATTCACATAAATCTAAAATTCTTTTAGCCTATAAAATCTCCTTTCTCTCTCTTTTCCCTTTATGCTTTGATAAAGAAACTGTGTTTTTTGTCCTGTTGAATTTACCACATTTTGTATTTGACTGAGTGTATCTCCATGATATCGTTTAAAATGTTCATCTGACCCCATTTCCTATATGTTGTATCTAAACAGAGTTCTGATCACATCCAGATGTGATGTTTTAGCAAGAGTACTTTATTTAGGATGCTGGGTTCCTCCCTCCCCACCCCAAACACACATTGCATCACATTTGGAAGCTTATATTATCTAATATCTTTTTATTATAGTATTAAGATTGATCTATAGGTTATGTGTGATTATCCTGATTCAGCCATTATAATGTTCCCCATGAGTTTTTCACCTAAAGATTTAGTTGTCACTGATGATTATTACATAGAACTATTTGTTTATTGTAAAATAGTAAGATTCTAATTCTCTCATTCCCTTTTCATCTGTTACCTTGGGTTCTTCTGTATAAAGAATAACCTTACTGCATTGGGTGTTTATGTTGAGGCACCATTTGTGCAGGAAAGGAAGAAAGAAAATGCCTGATTCTCTCCTCTTTAATTATAAGTTTTCAGAAAAATAGGTTGGTTCTCTGAAATTCTCTAGAGATAACTATTGAGTTGTTTTTATATAACATAACTTCATGGATCTTAAATATCTCAGCAGATATTGTTATTTATGATGATGAATTTAATTCATCTTTGCCAGTATGAATCCCTTCAGTTTTGCTCCCAAGTCCTGTTGAAACAGTCCTAGTGGTCACTGATACATGCTCATATTAGAAGGGTCAGCAGTCCCAGGCTCCTGCCCAGATTAGGAAACAGCCTTATCACTAAGGCATCTCAGGGCTTTTGTTTGTTTGTTTGTATCACTGTTGCTAGACCTTTCTGTAGAAATATTTTAAAGGAGAAATGGTATATAGGTTTCTATTGATATTTCCATAGTTTCCATATTTCCAATTCAAATTATAGCTTTTATTTGTAATTCTATTTATTTCATATGTTTATCTCTTTTCCCTTATACTGAAAATTCTTAGCACCATATGATTGTGTATATGCAATAATTTAAGAATAATTTTAGAGTAACAGCAGTAATATTATTAATAATGTGATTGGTAAACACAATTTAAGATTTCTTCGCAGTTCTTATTGTCTTAGTAGGAGTATACAATCGAGTTAATGGTTTATGCCACTGAAAATAATTTGTGTGTGGTTAAACTACCGGTTTATCACAGTTATATTCCCTGGTTTCATTTTGCTTTTACTTTTTATGAGTTAATTTTTAGTTTGAATTAATTTTGTTTAATAATTATTTGAAACATTACTGTTTGTCCAGAGTCACTTCTCTGCTTGATCCTTTTTCCTGGATGTCATCATATTTATTAGTTTTTGGTTTATCTTTCTTTTTCTTAAAAAGTATATGTGATAGCTCTCTCTCTCTCTCTTTCTATATATGTGTATATATATATATATATTATATATATATATAATATATTATATATTTTATATATGTAGTACTATCTTCCTTTTCTAAAAGGTATTAAACACCTTGTTTTTTTTTACACTAAAAAAATTAATATATCCTAACAGTATTTAGTGATATTTCCTCATTCTTTTTACAAAACACAGACATTTAAAGCATGGAACCTACTTAGGAAACAGAGTAGGTAATGTCATTTTTCATTCATTCAACAAACTTCCTTAACCGAAAAAAAGTAGGTGTAATGTTCCTGCGATAGTAAGGTTACTAAGCCACAGCTCTATCCATGGAGCTTAAGAAATAATATCAGAGAAAGACAATTAAAACAACAATTATCCCCCCGTGTTAAGTGTTGATGGAGGTCAGCAGCACATAGTGCTGCCATAGGAGCCTGCAGGAGGGACATCAAAACCAGAGGGACCTTGAGCTGATGCCTAAAGAATGGGTGGGAGTTGGCCGGGTTAATGGTAGAGATTGAGATTTCAGACACAGAGAGAGGCACCTGAACTCTAAGGACCAGGGAATGACGGCTTGAACCCTAGAGAGATGAGGCTAGAGAGACAGATTGGAAGGGTCCTGACCAGAGAAGTCTTTGTAATTTGGGTTGTGGAGTCTGTGCATGTCCTTGAAGATTCTCGGTAGACTAGATATAAATGAACTTTAACTGAAACTGTTGGGACAAGAGTTACATTTTAGAAATAATTGTTTTTATAAACATTATTGAAGAAATGATTTCTAGTCCATGTTACTGTCACATGTTCTTAAATATCAAAACATAGCCTGTTGGATATACTATAAAATTTATGTGAAGGACAAACCTTTAATAAAAAATAGCATTATTGAAGTAAACCAACTAACCAACCAAACAACCAGCCAATCAATGGTGTGGCCCTACCATTGGGCTAACCACAGCTCCCGAACTTACTATGTAATCTCAGTATAGAAATTTCAAACAAACGTATGAATTGTGTTTCATAGGGTAGTTTAGCCTACATAACAGATTCATCAGCACTTAGAGCTAGAAGGCAGGGTATGTTCTATCATAAGTACCCAAAACTCATGGTACTCAGTGGAATGACATGCAATTTGAATATTAAAGTAAGTATCCAGTCTTGTGCTAAACTTGTTCCTACTGTATGTTGTTATTTATGACAGTATTTAGGCAAGCACTGTTCTAGTGCTTTCTATGTATTGCCTCCATTTAATCCTCATGACTTCCTTATGAGGAAGCACTTCTGCTATTCCTGTTTTATAAGTGAGGAAACTGAGGCATAAAGAGATTAAGAGATTTCACCAGGATTTATAGGTAGTAAATGGGCAGATCTGGATTCATCATTAACAGTATGATTCCAGGATGGATGCTGTTAATGACTATATCATACTGCCTCCCTCTCCTGGAATAAAAAAAAGAAAAGAAAGAAATAAGCAGAAGGACATACATAGTTGAAGAAAAGTTATGAAAGAACATTTTATATTAAGAAATTTCTAGCCCTTAACATTATCCCAAATTAATGAACAACACTTATTTGATTTTAGTAATAATATATCCCAATCTACTTCAGAAAAAATCTGAATATTCTTTTAGAATGTAGTTGAAAATCAGTTGATACCCAGTACTTAACAGATGAGGCACCTGAAGTCTATGGCTGCTCAAGGGACTACTTCCAATTTTACTAAATTTCTGTAGTTTTCAATATTTACCTAAAGCTCTAATCATTTTTCTAATCTTCTTATAAATGAAAAGTTTATTGTATATACATAAAGTACATATTTGCAAAGATTTGCTTCAAAGGAAACAAGATGTTTTTGATTTTGTATGTAAAATTAAAAATATATATACATATATAAAACACCTACAGCTTTTCCAACAGTGTTAGATGCAAACAATATAAAGATGAGTAAAATAGCATCCCTTTTGCAAGGAACTTGGCAATTTTTTTTCTGTCTGCCTCTGCCAGAGGGCCTGTGGGATTTGGTGTTTATTGGCTGTACTTACGACAAACGAGAAGAACTTAGTATGTAGTCTAGGAACAAAATAATTGGAGTATTCATTGAGTGCTGAAATGAGCCACCTTGCATTATATTCTGGTATATTAGATTTCTCCTGTTTTTTCCTTCATTGATTTCTTGGATGGAGTAAACTGAATTCTCTAATTTTATCCCGGAGGTCTTGCTTTTCTTAGCCTTTATCATCATCACACACCTATTAGTAGCTAGTAGGTGCAAGTCACTGTAGCTGTCTTGCAGTTAAAAGCATAAATTCCTGTCAGATTGAGTATGATTTTTATTTCTCCATGGTATTTGTTTATAATTCTATTCAATTGGTTTTCCATTTTGACATTTGGTTGCCTATACTATTCTCTTGGTCATCTCCTTTAGAAAGTTTGCACATTAATCTATGCTTTAGACTGCTTTCATTAAATTCTTTGTATTAACTATCTCCTGATTGTTAGTGTGGTTATATGTAATTAATTGGAACATTCCAAAAGAACCCAGAGGGCCCAAATTAGCCATCCCTGCTAAAATACACCTTTTTCTTAGGAATCACTTTTTAAAATAGTTTATTGAGTTACTCTTCTATATAAACATGCAGTCAGTACGAGCAATGAAAAGTACAGGACATCTTAGTGACTGTGTGCCTTTCGAATTATTTTCTTATGCCTGCTAAAATCATCCCAGAGAACTTTATAAAATTGAGTATGAGTGCTAAGGGCCAAGCCTTTCCTATCCTAAGCTTACTGCCTGTGCTGTGTGAGCTAAGATCATTTATAAACCTCGCAGAGGAGCAGATTCATCTGTTACCATGTATAGTAACATCTCAAAGAGACAACTAAACGTGACAGTTGAGGGGATTTGCAATTGAAAGAGAAAAAGCATGAGCGGAGTTGAGAGCTATATAATTATCCTCACTCACACTGTGACTAGCTTTTAAGTGATTTATTCAAAATGGTTACCTGTGTGCTCTTACTCACCTTCTTTCTTGGCTACTTGCTAATTCGATTTTGTCATTTGTCTATAGAATATATTTATTTGTTCATCCTCTTGAAAGTGAATTGTGCTGCATTTTCAGTAGTGTTTAAATCAGTTAATCATATTTCCCAATTATCCCATAATGTTAGTTGTTTGAATTTCAAGTTATAATGTTCTTAGGGAAAGCTTAATATCTTCATTATACATACAGTCATGGTTAGCTAATTAGCATCCTGAGTGCTGCAGTTCAACCCTGCATGGCACTATTTCTAGCTTCAAGGATATATTGGGTTTTCTCATTTTAAAAAGTTTAGCAGGAAAAATACCATTGTTGAATTCTACTTTGTAGTTTTTTCAAAAAAGAAGCCTCCTTTAAAAGTATCCAGATACAACATAAATGCTTTACAATTCTCTTCTGTTGGTTTATAAATAAAAACACCCTTGAATGTTTTCCAAAAGACTAATGCAATTTACAATATAGTTAATGAAAATTAAGCTATATTGGTTTTCCTGGAGGAAAATTGCACTGCATAATTCGTTTTAAAAATCACTGTTTATTTCTTTACTTCATTGGAAAACAAGAAACAGATTCAAAATAATGAAGCTAAGAACACACATGGCATTTTGACATTGTCTTTAATTAAAAGATCAGTGCTTCAGAAGTAATTTCATTTTTTTTTGGGGGGGGGTTGCCATTTTAGTTACCATTGTTCTTAAAAAGGGGTTCTCATTTCAATATAAGATGTGAAGGAACTGCAATTATTTCTGTTATAAAAATAAGTATCTTATAATTTTCTTAATTTTAACATTTTGGTTTTCATATTTTTATTTAGTCATTATTATACAGTGTACAAAGCCATAAATCATTGTAAATCAAGGAGGTGAAGTGCTGTGCACAAGATTACGTTTTGTATTGGCAGATCTGGGACTAAAACTCAGGCCTCTGGAGATTCACTCTTGTGTTTTTGTCCCTATCGAGACTCTCTGTGTCTCATGATCCCTTGATTTGTGGACTCTTAGAAAATGGGAGCGTGAAATCTCTAATCCAGGGACAGGGATGAAATGGAAATCCTTTGTGTAATTCAATGTTGACTTAGCTTGAGCTTTATTTACGTACCATTTTATCATACATTTGTATATGGATTTAGAATTCTCTCTCATCATTCTTTCCCTTCCTCCTGTCCAACTCCCCAAACCCACATCCTTTCTTGCCGAACTTATTTGATCCTCATATAATCTTACAAACCTTTATGGGAGCCTCACATAATAGACAAGGTAGGAAAATTCTTAGCATCTCCTTGAATGTATGAGTAAACCAGAGTTTAGGAAAGGTTAAGAATTTTTTAAAATCTCATTAATTACTGAATGGCAAAACCAGGACTTAAGTCTGGATTTTCGACTCCAAATGGCTATTTCATCACATTTTATAACCCAGTTATTAAAAAATGCAAAAATAGGACCTTTTCCTGAAACCCATGCTAAGAAAAGTCAAAGAATTAGATTACAGAAAATGTATAGAAGAGATTGTATGACATCTATAAGGGAGAAGGTTATACTCTTTTAGAGGATATCATATTGACTGATCTCTTACACTGAAGACAAATCTTGAAATTTTGCAGAATATAATTAAAAATGATGAATGATATGATCAAAATACCCTTCAAAATTATTTTCTAGGTATTTTTATAAAAGTTTGATTTTCTTGGAATCAGGCCTTACATAGTGAAAATTGCTATGTTATGAGAGCCATCAAACCCATTTATCATGAACCCTGAGTTCTGAAGGAATACATCAACCAACATTTCTTTTAATTTCTCTCTACCCTTTCAGTGTTTCCTAAACTATCAATGAAATAAAAGCTAAAACAGAAATACTGATTTCACTGGGATAAGTAGCTTATTATAACTATTTCTGTCACATCTTAAGATACGGACTTGAGACAAGGTGATTGTTCCACTCCCAAGTTCAAGGAGGAAAAATGGAAAGGGTGGGGTTAGAATTTAATGTACAACTTACTTTGGAGAAGGACTTGGTGGTTGGCCAGAGATCTCTTCCGGAACTGAAGTTGGTGGGCTGTACAAACGGCCCTTTCCTTTTTTCTCCCCCTTACCCTTGTACGCTGAATTTCACACCTTCACGCCTTCACAAAGACTTCACCTCACTCCTGCAGTGGTGGCATTTTCTCTGTGTCCTCCTCCTCTCTCTCCCTACTTTATCATTTCCATTAGCATACCAATATTCTTTAAAATCTCCCATCTTAAAGAAGAAAATAACCCAAAGCTTTCCCTGGGAACTTCCCTTAATGCTTTTGCTGAGACATTCGGGTACAGCCTAATGAATATTTCCATGCTCTGACTGTGGTGTTTGAATTTACTCCACGAGCTCAAAAAAGCCTTTTCCTCTACTATATGTACATTTTTCTATGTTTTTGTGTTTTTCGAGAATGACTATCAATAGGAAGGTTTTTTTTTTTATTTTTTTAATAGTTAAATTTATTGGGATGATATTGGCTAGCAAAAATTACATAGGTTCCAGATGTACAATTCTACAGTGCATCATCTGTGTGTGGCCTATGTGTTCACCACCCAGAGTCAGTTCTATCTCCATCATCGTGTAGTTGACTCTCCCTCCCTCCTCTCCCACCCCTCCCTCCTCTCCCACCCCCTCCCACCTTGCCCTAAGGTAACCAATGAACTAGTGACTGTGTCCATAAGTTTTTCTTTCTTTGTTGCTTTCAGTTTTATATTTCACATATGAGTGAAGTCATATGGTTCTTGATTTTTTTCTGTCTGGCTTATTTCACGTAGCATGATGATCTCCAGGTCCATCCATTCTGTCACAAATGGCAATATTTCATCTTTTCTTATAGCTGAGTAATAGTCCATTGTGTTTGTACCACAGCTCCTGTACCCAGCCATACATCAAAGGGCACTTTGGTTGCTTCCATGTCTTGGCCACTGTGAGCAGCGCTGCAATGGACATTGGGGTACATAAGTCTTTGTGGACTAAGGTTTTCAACTTTTGCAGATAGATGGGGGATTGCCAGGTCAAATGGTACCTCCATTCCCACTTTTCTGAGGATCTTCCACACTGTCCTCCACAGCAGTTGTACCAATTTGCATTCCCAACAGCAGTGTGTGTGGGTTCCTTCTTCCCCCCACCCTCTCCAGCACTTGTTATTCCTTGTCTTGTTGATAGCAGCCATTCTAACAGGCGTGAGGTGGTATCTCATTGTGGTTTTGATTTGCATTTCCCTCATAATTAATGAAGTTGAGCATTGTTTCATATGTCTGTTGGCCATTTGTATGTCGTTATGGGTGAGGTGTTTGTTCAGGTCCTCTGCCCACTTTTTATTTGGGCTGTTTGGTTTTTTGTTGTTGAGTTGTATGAGTACTTTATATATTTTAGATATTAGTCCCTTCTCAGATACATTGTTTGCAAATATTTTCTCCCATTCAGTTGGCTATCGTAATTTATTTTAATAAAATGTACCACCTTAACTGTGTTTACTTTATAAATACTGTAATTATTATAAAATTGTTCCTCAGTGTGAAACTGTTTCAAGGACTTTGCTCTATTTACAAGATTTTTAAAATATGTTTTTGTGTGTCTTGCACTATCAACAACAAAGATGTTTTGTAATAAATTTTTTATGTCATCAATCCTATTAGATTCTAATTTATACTTAAATATAACTGATGCTACTTAGTATGTTTGCTAAAATTCAGTATAATGGTAAAATTTCTTACCATATAATAAAAAATTTAAATAAAATAATGTCATGTACATACAAAGTAGTTCAAATGTTATAATTAAATGCAAAATATATCAACATATTAACTTTTTGTTTTTTGTGGCTTTTTGTCACATTTTGAAAAATAACTTGAAGTCAACACAGTAAAAGAGTTAAATACAATTCCTCATCTCTGTTCATTTTTCATTTAATAACATTTTTGATATTTAGTCCATTTGTATCAACTCCCATTTCTTCTACACCGTTCACTCTCCCGATTATGTTTAATCTGCCTTTTTCCACGGCACCATTGAAACTGTTCTTGTTCTTAATGAGCTCCATGTTATCAAAGCTAATGGCCACGGCTTTGCCTTCGTCTTACACCATCTCTTAGTGGTTTTTGATGCAGTAGTGTGCTTGCTCTGTTGAAGCATTCTCCTTTCTTGTCCTCTTAGACATCATGCACTTTTATTATAATGTTTTCATAGTCTTATTTTTGGTGCTTTTTACCTCTAATTGAAGCTCTGAGAATTTGGGGATAGCTGAAGTTTTAGATTCAGCCATCTCATGATTGAGTCTGACATGGTAGTGGCTTTTCTCAAACCTACATGTATATTGGTTCTTGGTCCCCAGACAATTATTGGAGGGGCGCATGTTTTGCATTTGGTTTTCTGTAGTTGACATTTACTCTTGTATTGGGGGTAAGAAATAAATTATGTGAGTGTTCAGCAAAAGTAATCATGAAACTGCATTTACATTGCTTTTCTTCTCTATGACTAGACCTTTTGTTTTAGTATATGGAGGTAGTAGGCTACTGATTTTGAAATAGAATTGTGTGAAGAAAGAGGGCTTTGCTATTCAGGAGAGGATGGGAGCACCAGTCATTTTTCAGGCAGAATTTTGTTTTAAATTAGATTTTTATCAGTCCCTGTAATTTTTTCTCACCTAATGATGAAGTCTTAAGTGTCAGTCTTGATCTGTTTGCATGGGGAGTGAGAAAATATATATTGCATAAATGTTAACTAGCAAAACAGTAGAACATATAGAATAGAACAAGTGGTGTGAGTGTCTTTCTAGTCTAGTGAGACTCCACAGATATCTCTCACCTGGTATTTGAAGATGCAGTACATCCCTTACAAATGTCATTTCTATTTGCAACTCAACATTAGTATAGGACTGATGAATTAATTAATCAATCAAAGTCTCTCTTTTAAAACTGTACAATTTTTAGAAGACAAAAACAAATTTGCCTCAGGATTTGAAGTTCGATGGACTGAAGAAGAAACGTTTTTCCCTGTATATTCTGGGAAATTCACCTTCACATTGGCTAAGGAAAACGCTGTATCTTAGATGTGGCCTGACATAACAACAATGAAATAGGGCAGTCTAAAATGGAGTAAGAGTTGTAATTAAGGAAATGGGATTAAGGAAGTGTGGAAAGTCATATGGAGTTAGGACAAATCTTAGCCTTTCTAGAAAATCTAGCTACTCATAGCACGCACTTATTAAGGGTATTGATTAGTTGAAGATATTGGTGGAAGAAAATTAAACTAGTAGGACAGTAGGGTTCAACATTGTTGATGGAGAATTTGTGAGTAGGCAATGATGAAGAACAGAAATCTATAGTTAGTGAAGATGGGGGTGTAGGCAGAGTGAGTCACTATCTTGTTTCTGAGGGACTAAAACAGAATTCAACAGAGGGATCCAAGTTTGAGGAGAGTGATCATGACGGAGCCTGGGCTTAGAACAGGGCGAAGGTGCTTGACAGCAAAACCAGCCAACCATCAGGTTGATTTGATGCTCAGTCACAGATCACTGAGCCAGAACTTTTTCAGTACATCCTTTCGGAGATCACAGTAGGATTTACCATAGTGAGGTTATTGAATTTATAAATGGAGATCAAGGACCCTAGCCACAGGGAGATAAAAAAAAAAAAAAAACTATTCCAGAACGTTCTCCAAAGCTCATGGCACTTTATTCTTAAACTCATTTCTATCCTCATATCCTTCATAATCCTGTTTTTCAACCTATTTCTGCTCCTTCCCTTTCTCATCTTTGGTTCATGGCAAAAGGGTTTAGAAAGGCAGTGAGAGTATGGAGGCAGTAAGGAAAACATAAAAAACAGGGTCTTCTGGGAATTCTTTGGAAAGTCCTGCCATAAACATTTCTATACATTTTTGTTTATGTTACAAATGATCATCAAATGAAGAAAGTCCTTTTATGCAGTTGGGCAAACAGAAATTAGATTATTAGTCACTGGTGTGATCCAGAAGACACACAGCATTTACCTTTTAAAGCATCAGCTATAATGCTGGAGGTGCATTACAAAGAATCTTCCCGAGTTATTTCCCTTTCTTCTTCCATTATCCTTTATTCAGCAGCAGTTTATTTTATTTTTCCTCTTCTTTGTGATTTTAAAAGTTGTACTGACTGCACAAGAGGGCTAAAATACAACCTTTTCTTGGTGAGAGGTGTGCCACCCAGCTGGCATTTTTATTATAAGAACAGTTACCTAGGGAGGTGATTTACTAGCAAGAACAACATCAGGTATCCTATTATCCTCTCCAGTGTTTTTCTAACAGACTCTTTAGAACGCCATATATGAAATTCAGAGGGGGCTTGAGTCTACAATCTGGACATTCCCTAACTAAACTCCTGTTCAAAGAAGATTAACAAACTGACCCTCAAACATTTGTATCCCCTTGTAGTAGATACACTAGCTTATTAAGATATAAATAAGATTTTGCCTTAGGTGAATAAGTAAAGTGATATTACATGTAATTCTTAGCCTCAGGTTAATGCAGTCCACACTAATGGCATCGTATTCTCATGAGCTGTCTTATTGAACTGTGTGAAATAGGAAAAGGATTTTAAAAGTCCTGTGATTTCCACCTTTGAATGTCGTATGTGTAAAGAGGACTATTTCTGAATCCACACCTAGTTTAGAAACACAAGCTCTGCTGCGAATAATTTTGACTTTCTTGCCTTATATCTCAAGACATTGAGGGACCTCTTTTGATCCTCTGTGATACAGTAGTCACATCCTGCCAGTTAGTAAGTTACTTGACTTTGGATGACACACTATTGCTTCAGGTGTTCGGATGCCTTTTAGCATGTCATATGGAGGTCTGTCAAACTCTTAATAACCTGGGGAAATGAATTCACCCTCAAACCGGCATTTCTTTCCTCCCTTCAAAAAAGAGTTATTGTACACAGTTCATGACACTCTGCCCACTTTGCCCCTTTTTTACCCCAGGTTCTTCCCATGTCCTTCTACAGTTGCCCATGGACCTCCTGGTATTTCTGGGCACTCAGGATTGTTCACTCTTATGCATCATTGAACCCCATAATCTGTGCCTTTAATTATTCGCCTCCCTCAGTTTTTTATCCTTCTGTATTAGTTATCTGCTGCTGTGTAACAGCGCCAAAACTTAGTGGCTTAAAATATCATACATTTGTTATCTCACAGTTTCTGTGGGTCAGGAATTTGGGAGTACCTTTGCTGAGGAAGAAAATTAAGGAAAAAAAAAATTAAGCTTCATCTCTCGAAAGGAGGCATATCAAAGAATTGGTAGGCATTTTAAAACTATCATATCCTCAAACCCCACCCTTGCCTTCCATTCACCTGTCCCACGTCTTACGACTTTCATTGATGATGCAGCTCCGAACTAAACAAGTAACTGTGTTAAACTGTTTACCTCTTTTGGGCAACACAGTATAAAGATTGAAAAAGAACATATGCCAGTTCATGCTGTGGCTCTGCCATTTAATACCTCTGAGGCTTTGGAAAATTTATTTAACCCTTATAAACCTCATTTTTGTCAACTGTTGGATGGGACTTTTGATGATTACCTCATAAGATGTAATGCTGAGTCTAAATCAAGCATGTAAAGCAGCTAAGACAGTTTTATAATGTTATAGACTCACAATAATTGGTATCTACAATAGCAAGAATGTTATCATTGTAGCCTTTGCATTGTGTTTGGGAACTGTGGGTGACTCTGGCCTAACTGGGAAAATTTTCTAAATAGCGGCAGGCTCTGCAGCAGGTGGGTGTGAGGCAGCATTTAGTACTAGAGCTCCCCTCGGTCCAAAGGCTCACCTCCTGCCCCCACCCAGCCGTCCCTCAGTGACTGGTGCCCAGAGGCTTCAGTGCAATTTAATGCAAATGTCAGTCAGTGTAGGGTCCTGGCTCTGAGCCCCACCTCTACCTTCTGTGGCTGTGTGACCTTAGGCAAACTTTCCAGCCTTTCCAAGGTCAGCTTTCCTCACGTGTGAATTTATGGGTACTTCTTCCTTTCTTGCAGCACAGTGCATCAGTCGTAGAACAAACGGATCTCACTCTTTTTTTTTAAGTCAGTGCTTCCCAAATATGGCTGTACATTTGAATCCCCAGGAGTACTTTAAAAATTTCTGGTCCCATTCCATCGATTCTGATTTAATTGTTTTGGAGGCCGGACGGTACCTATACCTCTGGCGTTTTGTAAATCTTCCCAGATATGTCTTATATGTTAAGAACCACTGGTTTAGGTTGGTAATTTTATCTCCTACAGCAATTATTAGACCAAATGTATAAATCAATTAGACCGTGGTTAAAATAGTCTAAAAACACTTATTTAAATCTTATCTTTCCATGCTTTTGATTTATGCCCTTCTATGAATTGCTTGATTTTTCTCTACATACCTTTGACCCATTTGTTCTGTAGCTCCTAATTTTATTATTCTTGCATTGCCCAACCCCCAGGTCCCTTGTGCTGAGGTCACATATTCTACACTTTAAAGTAGTAAGAAAGGAATAAGCAGGTGCAAATTCGTAGTGTTGCCTTTGGTGTCCTGCATGCCTTGTAAGAATCATCGCTGCACAGGACCATTGGCACATGGGACGACGGACCAGCCATCATGCACAGAGGGGTCTGATAACAGATGGGGTTGAGTGTAGGCAGTCAAATATTCAAGGTCTGTCTTGAATTGACTAATGATTTTGATGGCAGAAACCCAACACCAAAGCACTGAGATGGCAGTTTTGTGTTGTATTGAATGTCTACAGTTAAAGCTGTGGGACCACTCCTTTTCCGTTCTCACTCAAGCTTAATTAATATTAAATCAAAACAAATAGTTTCTTTGACCACATGAGGTACATTTTGGGTTTGGCTGATTGGGATTAGTCTAATGATGTCTCCACCCCTTGATTATACCCCACAAATGACCTCTAAGAAGCCAATAAAATGTCATTGAAAGTGGCATGTTGCTGCTAAATATTTTGGTATGTATAGGATATTTCCATATCCGTGTCCTATGTAGAGAATCTGTAGGTGTCCTCTTGGAGAATGCCAGAGAGCTAATGTAGCATAGAATCAGCATGGGCATTTGGCACGCATCCACAGCTAAGAGAAGGTTACTTGTCAGGACTTGGTAGAACTATTTCAGGCTAGGTTTTGGTTTCAAATAAAGATACAGTCCAAGATGTAGTTTTCTGATGGAAACGTTTCAGTTTCCCTTGTCTGGTATTCTCACAAATGTCTCTGTTTGTTAAAGCTCAGTCCTACTACATCCAAGATCAAGGATTTTTTTCCACGTGAGTTATTTAGCTTTATGCTATTGCATTATCACAAATGGTTCTTTTAATCCTGCTGGGGGCTTGCTGGTACCTTCTCTCTGACAAAAGAGTGTATATAATTGCTCACATGTTTGTATGCCGTGCATTCTGCCTTCCCTATATTGGAAGACCATGTAACTCCGATTGTTAGGCTGCATGCGTGGACACTACTGCATGATCTGGAGTGATTTCGGAACTGAGTTCGTATAAACTCTCTCTTGTATTGTTTTCATCCTTTTTGCTTCCTTTTAGAGACTCCAAGAATAAAAATATTCATGGGTGTGGGAACAGGGTAATCATCCTAGTTGAGAAAACCTGCCAGTGGGTCAGCCAGCATCCCGCCTGATAATATCTGACATAGTTGATGCAGAGTTGTAAACTGAGTGGCGGGGTAAGCTCTACTCACTCATTGAACACCTCTCTGTGCTAACACATGCTGAAGAGTATCTTACAGTCTTTCCCTTCTATTCTACCTCCATCCTACTATTGTATAGTCAGAAAGAACTTTCCTGAGAGTAGTAAGGCTGTGATTTCAGGCTCATGTAGGGTTCTTCAGGGTTTCCAGTTTACCTTTTTGGGAAAACTACTATTATAGAATGCTGCAACATGTTGCTGTTATTAAAAGGAATTTTATGTGTTGTCTATTAATATAATGCTATAATTTTTAAAAGCCCATAGTTAATCTAATAAAATAACAATGGAGAAAAAATGTCATTGCTTTCATTAAGAAGCAGGTATCCTTTAAAAGTAATGTGTTAGTGCCATTATTTAGCTCACCGGCAAATTCTGGCTCCTACCGATGCTTCGGTTTGCTTCCAAAGGCAGTTACAATTCCGATACAGTTATCTTTGTATCAGTAAGAAGAGGTTAGTTTATGTTTCCATAATGAATCCTAAAACATATATAAGTCTAGTTTTATTTCTTCAACATCTGCTGTTTGTCCAGCAGCTCTCCAGGGCAGTTCTCTTCAAGCACTGACTGGAGGATACATTCTGGTGCCATTGCTGTGGTTCTGTCATCTGGACACGTGGTTTCTAGGTCCTTGTGGCAGGCATGAGAGAGGTTTGTAAAGCTCAGATCTGTTCTTCTGCTTACTGCTCATAGTCTAGACTCTAGAATGTCGGTTCCCAAGCAGTGGTACGTGTAAGGTTATGTGCGGGGCCATTCAGGGGTATGTGAAAAATAATCAGTAATGGCAACCCCCTCCAAAACAAAAAACAAACAAACAAACAAAAAGCCAAGTAAAGCAAAAAAAATGCAAAACAGTTATAGGACAATAAATGTTAAGTTTGAATCACCCTTAATGGAGACACTTCAAAATTAGATCACATTAGTGAGTGATGATTGGTGAGGGCGTGGCTATGACCCCTTCCCCCAGACAGCTCTTCTACCCATCATCGTACACAGTTTCAGAACAGTTCATGTGCATGTTTCTAGAACTCCTCCGAACATTAAATATATCAGTAGCCAGACTGTTTGATCCGTTTAGTTATTGCTGAGTAAAAGGAAGTGCATTGTCTTTCATTGTGATTCTTTTCAAGTAATTTTTTAATTTGATGTTTAAATACTTGATCATCATTATCAATATTTAACTGTGTTACAAAAATTGTGAAACTAAATCTGTGGTTTGTACTTTTATTCTAGTAATATTTCTTTCCTAACTCATCACCTCACTTTCACTCTTTTACATTAAGATAGGCGGGACCAAAGTGTCAGTATTTAAAAAGAGCTGTTTTAAAAATAAGGGGTACAGTTTATAGAAATGGATTTAAAAGGGGTACACATGTGGGAAAGGTTGGGACCTGCTGCTCTAGAACTAACTGGGGACTGTGTGCCCAGGAAAAGGAGAATGAAAGAAGACCTTTATTATTGCCACCTGTCACTTTAGTCTCTTTGTTTCCCTTCTCTGGACTTCACCTCGTAGTTGAGTGCTCGCAGTTGCCTCCAAACTGGCCTTCCTGACTTTGGTCTTGGCATCGTCTGTATATTCTCAAATTGCTGCTACAGTCACCTTCTTCTAACACGGCTTTTGTCATATCATTCTCTGGTGTGCATTTTCAACACTTCTTCCGCCATTATTTATAGGTACAGTATAAATTCCTCAGTGTGTGCCACGTAACACAGTTCGTCTTCATACTGTGTGTCTAAGCTTATCACTGCGTCTTCAACATGAATACTCAAATTTTCAACTTTAGCCACACTCACGCTCTCACCTCTCTCGGGTCTACCTCCTCATGATTATCCCTGGGCCCTCCTCCTGTATCTGTCTCTGAAGTATCCCCAGTCCAGGAACCAATTTTTCTCTCTCTCTGCTGTATTCCCAATCCATCTAGGATTTGTGCCACTGAACTAGCACGTGCATTGCTGACTGATACCATTTCTTAACTCCTTGTGGGCATTTCTCTTCCATTAGGTCATTTGCAAGACAAGAACTACTCCTATTTCGGCATATTCCAGAGCTCTCTGGAAAATGTAGCAAGATTTGAGAAGAACGGATACCTGAGAGATTGACTAGGGAACTTTAATTTGCTTCATGGACTCCATAAGCACTGGGTTCATGTAGCCTTATATTAGCATGGTGACGGAATTTAAATTATTTTTTTCTTTCTTTCTTTTTTTTTTTTGGTATGTGGGTAGCTCCCTGGCCGGGAATGGAACCCAGGCCGAGGCCGCAGTGCTGAAGCCTTAAGTCACTACACCACCCAGGAACTCCGGAATTTAAATTCTTATTTCTAGTGCACGTTGACACTGTGAGGTCTGTGGCATGGAAGTCGTAACCTGAATGTCATGATTGCTAATGATAATATCTTCGTTTGGTTTTATATAAAAAAATTTTAAATTCTCTTCATTGATGACCCAGGGAAGTTCATGTTTCATGGTAGTGAATGTTTCATACTGGCATCTGCTTTAAGTCAGTGACTATATTAATCCCATGATTAGGAAGTGGTTACATAGTTAAGCGTGCAAGGCTTTGAACCCAGTCAGCTTTGGAGTCACATGATAGGACCTGTAATACGTGGCTGTGTGCTTTGGGGACCCAGCTTCTCTGAGTCATTTTACAGTTTCTATAAAATGGTTATAATATTCACCTCGATCACAGAACTGTTGAGATGATGAAATGATATTGAATTTCCAAGACACTTATCACAGTGCCTTATAGATGGTTAATTCTACCACTAATATTTATGTTATTTAAGAACATGTATCACTTTATTTGGGTCTAAAAAGCAAAATTGTTTTTGTTATTTATCTTCCTGGAGTTTCTTTGCAAAATAGAGGGTGGTAGAGGAGTACACAGGTAAAGAGGACTCTACCCAGGATTTTGGTGGCAGTGTCCCACCTAAGCTCATGCCCTGTGGCTGTTTCAGGAAAAGATAAGAGGCTTTACTTAGGAAAGAATTCAAACATGAGTTGATGTAGAATTTAAAGTGAAAGTAAATTTATCTAGCACAGTAAGAAAACAAAGGCCACCCTGAAGACAGAGTGGTGGTCTTGAATCACTCTTGGAGGAGAGGCTCCCTCCATCCCTGGGCTAAGGCTTCTGTGTGTTTTCTGCTACCATAGAAGGTTCATTGGTGTGGGGGGAAAGGAGGATAGAAGAATGGTAGTTTCTGTTTAACTTCAGTAGGATGCAAGAAGAATAGGGGCAGGTTTGTCTCTAACTCTTGGAAAGCAAAGCCTGTGTTTTCTTTCTGTGGGCTTTAACTACAGGGAGGGTCATAATGGAATCTAGTCTTTCAGTGGTTTTCTCTGTGTGATTGGTTAATGTCTGCCTGAGTTCTGTGTCTTGGAGCACATAGGCAGCAGGCTTGGAAGCCAACCCCTTAGTTCCTTCTTCTATAAACAATAATCTCATGCCCCTTCCCTATATTATGGCCACTGCACAGATAAGAAGGAACTTCCTCTTGGTGGCTTACTGGGCTGCTGGAACTGTCCCCTGAAGTGACTTCAGGGCTGGCTGGGTTATGAGAGATATGGCTAATTGTGGGAGAAATCTGTGAGACAGCAACCTTGACCACAGTTCCTCCTAGAATCCGATAAAACCATAATGTCTATTGACAGACAGGGGGCAGCTCCATTTGGAACATCAAAATAAAAAGAAAGGAAATGTCATGAAAAAAAGGCACTTTGGTTCATGCTCAGTCTTGTTTTGTTACGGTTGCTGGCAGAGCAGCTGAATGAGAATTTAATTAGTTGTAAATACTGGCAGTGTGCAGGGAAAAACTGGAATTTACAAATGTTTTGAATTAGTGAGAAGCGTGTGAAATTGTATGAACCCTTCTGTTCTATACACTTATGAGTGTGATACCTTGTTTTAGTAGTAGGGGTTGAGGCTGCTGTGAGCAGGATTTGAAACTCAATTGTATTCTAAAAGGTTTAACAGATTTATGGGAGTTTTAAAGGACAAAAGACTTCAGGGAGTACACAAAGCAAAATGTGGCAGATTGAATTTGATGCCAAACCCCAAATGCATCTTCACAGAAAGGAGAAAAGGAAATGAAAGGACAGTAGGAGTGGTGAGTGGTAGTGTTTTCCTCATGTTGTCTATCCATGATCACGTTTTTCCTTTCCTAACCTTTGAAAACCTAGTGCCTGCTGAGAACTGCTAAGGATTTTTAAACTACAGTTTTTTCTTTTCTTTTTCTTTTTTTTTTTTTTTACCCACAATAGTGGGGAAATTGTTGAGAATGCTAGTATCTGAGCAGCTTTGACTCCTTAGGCTTTTACTGTGACAACATTTTAAGTTTTAAATATTATCACTCCATGCATATCTGGATTATATGCAAACTTTCCTAATCTCTATGTTATATTTGGATGCAAAAATAGATTTTTTTTTTGCATTTTTAGGATCTAAAATTACTTGCCTAAGGTAAAACTTCCTATTTTTTGTTCAAGGTAAGAATATAAGATATAGATACAAAGAAGTGATTGTAAACTGAGTTCAAGGAGTCAGTAATTGAGAATTGTCAGGAGACTTGAAAGCTGGAAAGCTGGATTTATGTTCTTAAGAAAGATTTCCTCATTGCTTCCCTAGGAGCAACAGAAGTGGCCCTCTCTCAGATAAACAGAGACTCTTATCAGGATCTGTCTTCCTACCATGGACAATTGCTGGCTCCCAGTACGTGGCAGTTCAGGAGATGGTGCTAGAAGGCAGCAGGCAGTGGTAAAAGAGGCACTGGGGCTTGGCTTAGAGCCGGAGCAGATCTCTGGCCCCAGGCCGCTACAAGAAAACGTAATTCAAGTGGAAAACTCTTCTCGCTGTGCAGAAGGACAACTTTAAGAGAGGCCACGTAGCTCCCAGATCCATCGCCTCACCACACCCTACTCCACCTCTTTATAAATTCTGGAGTTGCCATTACCTTTGGGTCTCGGTCAATCTATTGGTCAAGACCTGCTCAGAATAAGCCAGAAGACAGTGCCTAATATGTACGGTCTGGGCGGCGTCAATGTGGCAGCAGAGGTAGGGTGTCTTAGCAAAATGAGCTGGCTAACTGGGAAGGGGGGCAGTGGTGGGGACAGGTAGATAGCAGGTGAGGCAGAGGCAGGAACGTCAGAGCGGCCAGCCGGCGCTCAGTCCTGAGCGTCTGCAGAGGAACGGCAGGGAGCATCAGTGCCCTTTGCATTGCGTGTCTTGCCAAGTACCTCCTTCTCGTCTTTAAACGAGCAAAACGGACAAAACTACCCCTGAGGCAAGCACAGGCCCATGCGGGGAACCTACTAGGTCTCCGGAGTTCAGACGTCATGGATCTGCATGTAGATTACCCGTTTCTTCCTTCTCTGAGCCTGGGGATTTCTCTGCTTCCTTTTCTCCTTCCTCTTCCTACTCCCTGGCTTCCGCTTTCTTGCCTTTATATATATTTCTTCTCACCTGACCACAATCATGGCATTCCTTGACCCTGCTACAGTTAAACATCGCTAAGGCTGAATGTAGGCTTACTCTATTTTTTTTTTTTTTAATTCCTAATAGGTCCCATATTTCAATCATGGCTGCAAAGAGGTTGAAAACTAATATTTTCTGAAATTTGGCTTGGATGAGTATAAATGCATCTGAGAATATATCCACATTATATCCTTGATCAAGGCCATGCTAAAGTTTTCTTGCACAAACTGTGTTAAACGATGATTACATATCATGTGGGCAAAGGCACTTAAAAATGAAAAGAGACTTAGAAATACCTAGTGACTCTTAGAAAATACCTGGTTTTCCTAAGGCTTTGAAAACTAAATGAAAAACAAAGACGTTTTCCAAACGTCCTTGGTCTCAGTTTCATTTATTTTCCTAGAAGACTGAGTGATCTGACTGGCATTTTTTGTTTTCTTTAACAATATCCTTAGTTCTCTGCTTTACCCATTTTCTTTTCTAACGAGTTTTCAGAGTGGGCTTCTTAGGAATGCCTGCTGAAGCCACTCAAGGTCCCATCTCATTCAGCTCTTTCTCTGAAGATGTAACAGTAAGGAAAATAGGAAAATACTACATATTTCTCCTGGGAAAAGGTAGATACTCATTACGTATCTCACTTGTTAATACTACTCCCTTAAGAGACGGAGGGCTTGGTCTCAATTTATCTTAAACAAGACTCAGACCTGCGTGATGTAACCTTTGGTGATTTAACACAATAGCCAAGAAGCACACCACAAATCCACAGGTAGATGATACTGAAACACATCTAAGGGTTTACACGTACAGAGACCTCTGAATGTACTTTTTTTCTTTAAGGACTCTTGATCCATAGAGTATCTTAGCAATGATCCTCTCTGAGCCTGTTGATTACTTCTTTTCATTATCCTTTCCCTCGAGTAATTACACTAGTCCCATTGTTGTGCCCTAGGCACTGAAATAGGGTGTTAATGAGAGTATCTCAAGATTCATAGGTTAGATGACAATTTTATTCTGCTCTGTGAGATAGAATTAGCAGATTGTCTAATTCTATTATTTTCAAGTGCTCTATTATGTTGTCATATTATTGAATAAACTAGTTATCATACAGTCCAATAATTAAATCAGATATTGAATGGAGATAGATAGATAAATAGATAGATAGATAGATAGATAGATAGAATCAGCAAGAGGCCTAAAATAACCCATTTTGGCAGTCTTGATCACATTTGTAATGCCATTTAAATACTATTGGATGATTTGTAAGTGGCCAAATGGCATTTTACCTGCTTTCTATTTACTTTCTTTTTGAAAATCAATGATTAAAAGTGAATGTTACAAAATTGACAGTGATAATTCATTGAATGTGATGAAAGTCCAGGAGAGGGATCTGGGTCTATTTTTCAGATACAGTCCTTTGGGACAATTATGTAACCATGAGGCTCACGCATGGCTCCTCCTAATTTCTCTAGCCTCTCACTCTGTTTGTTCTCTGCATGAAACTTGTACCACTTCCATCTTCATTCCCACCACTCGCCTTTGCATAATTTGTTTCCTATGCTTAGAACATTCTTTCCTATCCTCATTACCTCACAAACTTCTCATCTTTGGAGTTTAGTGTGATAACGCCCATGATACAGAGCAATCATCTTGACTCCATCCAACCTGCCCATAATGGGCTCTCATTAAACACCACCCTTGTCCTTCATAGCACTGTGGCAGCTGTTAGTTTCACATTTATTTATGTGATCTCTTGGGTAATAAATATCCTTTTCCCTACTGGAATGTAAGCTGAATGAAGACAGAAGTAGTGTCTGTTTCCACTTCCCTAGTGTAGTGCCTGGCAGAGAGTGTTACATACTTATTGAATGAACAAACACCGTGAGTAAAGATGTTTATGTTATTATTATTATTATTTATACATGTACACAAAGAAAAAAATTTAAAACATTATTATGTACCTACTTACTACGAGTATCTATGGGTAATTTAATGAGTCTGAGAAGATACAACCAGTGTTATAGAATAGTTCCTGCAGTAGGTACTTTAATGTAATTTATCACATTTATTTCCTATGACAGTTATACTCTTAGAAAATGACTGAGGGAGATTCAATAACTTTCCCAAAGTGACAGAGCATATAAGTAACCTGGTTGGGAATTGTTCCCTTTGGTAGTCCTATGAATGCACCTTACAGTTCTCCATTATGGCAGGTGTAGTTGACCAGGATGCATAATGGACCAAGGTTTCTAGCTGTTCTGCTCTGAAATATACTGCCATGTTTGCTTCCAGGCCATGCTGTTCAGGGGCTGGTCCTAGCCAGTGACTGAGCACAGAAGAGAGTCTAAAGTAAACCTGTTCCTGGGACACATGAACCTCTTTATTGGCTAACTTTGGCTCGAAGACACCCTAATAGCCTTATTAAACTAGGAAGCTTCCCCCCAAAACTTCTCTCCCTGTCTCTGCCTTAGATTTGGTGTCTGACAGCTCTCCCAGCCTTCCTCCCCCGATCAGAATTCTTACATGTTTAATTCTGCTTGCCATCAGCTTCTTAGAGGGTCCCACATTAACTTATCCTTTCATTAAGAAGCCCTTGAAAAGGGAAAGAGAGAACAGATGCACAAACAACTAGAAGAGGGCAATGAGAAGACAGCCAAGGCAGAGGTTTTATTTTTCAGGTGTGGGACTTCAAGAAGGAATTAGAATTTTCCATTTTTCTTTAAAAATCAGCACCTGCTTAGCTGAGTGGGAGACGTAAGGGGAAACACTATGGGAGAAGAGGAGACATAGCATATCCTATTTGACAAATAGGGAGTCAGACTCTTTGATTAATTACCACCTAAAAAGGCCATTAATTTTTAATTTTTTATTTGCTTTCCATATGCAATGACTATATAATGACACCATCATGGGTAGATCCATTGATGGGAACGTAGAAAAACATGATCATGATTTTCCCTAGAAAGACCCAGGATTTTGAAACAAAAGTTCCTTAAGAGCAAATATGTTCTTATAGCATTCATGTTTGCCAAACCTCAGGAGACTGCACATGTTCTACAACTATTTTAAGCTAAATAGAAACAACAGGAAGAAAACCTTCATCACGTTTTTGTTTATACATTTGGGAATTATATGCCTAAACCCAGAATGGAAGTCTGTTTAACTTTCCTTGCTTATACTCAATTTGGAAAGGAAGTTGTTCTTTGTACTTTTTTCTTCTTACTTCGGTAGATTTGTGGTATGTACTATGTACTAATCCATTTATTAAATGCCATGGATAAATGAAGTCATTAAATTAGAAAGGCAATATTTCAGACTTCTTAAGTCTCTTTTTCTTTCATAATATTTTTGTCTAATTACTTAATTTATTCTTGGTTTATTTTAGGATATAAAACTAAGAAATGGTTAACAGGAATGAAAAGAATTTATGACAAAGCTACAAATTACTGCATTTAAAAAAATAATGTACTTTCATTATTTATACAGCTAAGGTAATGATTTATCTTTGGTTATCTTTACAGCTAATAACTGGGTACACTGAAAGATTATTCAATAGCTAAGTGTCCAAATAGCTTTCTAGATAGTCCCATGACTATAAAGAAGATGTGTCTTCATATGCCTCCATTTGAAACTGAGAACCATATAGCCCTGTCTGATAATACTAAATATCAGTGTTGAAGACAGAGTCCTAGTAGTACATCTCTATTCCAGAAGGTATCTCACTGGAGGAAGCCAGATGGCCTATGCTTGCCAGAATGTTGTGTGGAAATTTCTCAATCTACAAAGTGAACATTTGTGTATTTTTCTTCTATTAAGGAAGATGAGTCTGTTTTCCCCTAAAATCAGAGGAAAGCTCATTGAGTTTTCTATGTATCTTAGGGTTTTTAAAGCACAAAATACCAAAGAAAAGTTTGATGGTTGATTGTTTCAGGCTCCATATGAATTTATGTAAAAACATTGTGTTGAATACATTTTTTTGTGTGTAAAGCAGAATAATAGTTTAAATGAGAGAATGCAAATTATTTGGTGATGCTATCTTGGTATTTGTTAAGACTTGGTTTAAAAAAGGATGGTCAGCCTTGCTGGATATGTCCCACTTTGGCTCTGTGCTTTCTATCAATGAGTTTTATAAAAGAACTTGGGCTGTCTAAACAAACAAGCAAACAAACACAAACAAGTAAACAAAACCAGCAAATTAAAGCAAATTAAACAAGCCAAGAAAACTATTGCTAAAGTGCAGTTCAGAATGGTTTTATTAATGTGTGAGAAGCCAGTTAAGCGGTTTTTGCCTTCAGTTCATGATTCATCACATGTATGATCTGGTTTCTCTTGGACTTTTTACATGGTAGGTTTTTAGCTCAGTACAAACACATTAGGCTATCAGTGAGGAGGTTGCAAACAGAAACAATTACGACCTAGCTGTTGAATTAAGGTAGAGGGACCAATGGACCAAGAACCCTACACAGAAAAGCATAAATAAGTGTGAAGCAAAAGAAGACAATTGAACTACACATTTACGATAATAGTTTCTGATATACTTGCTGCCCCTGGTGTGGGAGTTTGGCATCAGTTTGTGGAATAACAGTAGGAACAAAAACTGAACAGAGGAGAGCTGATAAAGTTAGATTGAGGATAAGAGTGAGGCTAAAGCTCAGAATGGCCACTAATATTGTGAAGACTGATTTCTGTTGAAGAATATAGAATTGGTTCACAGCTCTTGGGGGGATACTGAATTTGACTGAATATTTAATAAGTGGGAAAATTTTGAGCTCAAGTGAATATGTTTGCAATCTATTTTGCCTTTATTTATTTTTATTATAGGACAAAGGAAAATAAATTATATTAGATTGTGTGGGATAATGCCTACTATTATAATTTCCCAGGTTTTGCAGTAAATTTAACATTACAACAAGATATTATCCATTAATAGTGGTAACAAAACTTCCTTTGGTAGATTTTACTGCATTATTGTTTTATTGCAAATCTGAAGTGAAGAACAAGATAGTAACATCAGAAGTAGTTTGTGCTAATTTCCTAATTTGCATAATGTATCTCTTACAAACTGGATTGTCAGTTTATAGGAAACACCAAATGTTCATATAATGAAGTTTAAAAAAAATATTCCCAGCTGAAACATGGCCTAGTTGCCTGGCCAATCTGGGTGGCACACTGTTTGCATGGGATATTGCCATAGTAAATTCTACTAAAGTTTTTAAACCCTTTTAAGTGTAATTATCAAATGTTAACCAGCCAATAATATGTTAGAAGTGAATGTAGTGTTAGAAAATATTAATATAGTATTGATTTTTTGAATCACTAACCTATTATTACCAGTAATATAAGTTAAAAAAATAAAAAAACCTACCATAGCAACATTTCTTTGTGTGGTATTTGGCTATTGCCACTTTTAAAATTTCTGGGATGCCATGGATTATGCTCAGCAATTAAACTCGGCAAAAGCATTAATGTCAATCTGAGGAGACGTGTGACTTCATTCAAGATGATGCACTTTTTCTACCTCTGTCCCTATAGTACTTTTTCTTTAATCTGCCTATAAAGTAAATGCTTTCATTTATATCCAAATATCGTCTCCAGTGTGACTCCAGTTTCTCTCCTCTGCTGCTTACTTTCTTCACCAGGTCTTCTGATTGTTCTTTTAAATTAACTCTGTGGTGTCATCACAGCTCATTACCTCATGCAATCCCTCTTGCTTTCTCATCTGTGCTCCAATATTAGAAAATATGACAAAGAAAATAAAAACAGGCAGACCATAAGTATATTTTTATTGGACCTAGATAGCATTTAATTTTTTTAGTCGAGTTAATTCACACTATTTAAAAAGTCAGGGCTTGTTACATGGCAAATTAGAATTTCAGAATCTCTTGAAAAACATGGCAACACTGCATATATCCTCCTAGTCAGCAATATTCGGCAGACTTTTGTAGGCAGTTGAGTTTGCAACTTCTAAATCTGTATTTTGCCAGTTCTCAAGACCCTCAATAAGGCTTATATCTTCCACACATTTTTTTCTGTTCTTCCTACCAGTTTTTAAACTCATTATGTGCTCATTTCCATTTTTCATTTAGATTTTTAAATGCCTCAAAGCATTGAATATATTTTATGTAACATTTTGTCTCCCCTATGCTCATAGGAAGTAACTCTTTGAGGGTATTGACTGTGTCTGACTGTTCGTATCAATGCTCATAGACTAAGATAATGTAATCTGCCTAGTAGTTGCCTATGAATGAGTGTTTATTTGGTAATCATTATCATTATTATAAATACTCAATATCTTCAAGGTGTTGAGCAGACCCAGTCCTTAAGGAATGCATACTTTAAATATTAAAAATACCTTCAATTGTAAAAGAGCAATATATTTGACATTACGCACTTCTTCCTACTGAATTGAAAGACCTTTTTGGTAGCATCTTGGCTCGGTCTCCAATTGTGAGACATTGGTGTGTGGCAGGAATGTGGACAGAATGAGAATTGGAGCTGTTCTTTTGAAATGCAAATATATACTTCCACACCAAATATATTAACTTCAAAAGGTGTAGCAGATGCATATTGCATGTTCAGAGTATTTTATTTATTGTTGATTGATATTTTGTATGTGTTCCCACTAATGGCACTGTGAAGCATAAACTTAAGCATGCTGCATCTCTTATATATTTTGGTCTTGGTCAATAGAGAAGAATGGAGGAGTTCCCCCTGCCCTGTACCTTCATCCTCTGAAGCCAAAGTTGTACCCCATTAAAAGGACATATAGAAGGGAGTCTTAGTTTATCTTTCCTGTCTACTCCCTGTAATGTCCTGGGTAATACCTTATTTCCCATTTGCAAGTAATAGGGCAATAAAACATTAAACTCTCATTGATTTGACATCAATTATTAACTTTTTGTGAATTTCTCAGTAGAAACAAAATAAAAGCAAATCTATCCTGGATATTTACTTAATATCCAAGAGCTAATGCACATGTGGTTTGAAATACAATTTTCTCAAAGAGAAAATATGTGTGTGTACACACATGCATATGAGTGCACATGTGTGTGTGAACACACACCCACACACACACACACACACACACATGAGGTTGGACAATTCATTTCATAAAATTATCCTAGAAAAAGTGCTACACACCTCATTGCTGAATATCGGTGTGGTCACCTTCGAAGTACTCCCCTTGGGAAGCTGTGTACCAATGCCAGCACGTAGTCCACCCTTCAAAACAATTTTGGAAATCTTTTTCTGGAATGGTCATCAGAGCTATCATCATACCTATAACCTTGTCAAGATTATGACACCTTACTGAGTGCTTGTACAGTGCTGCCGACATAAGTACATGGTGGCAAGTTTGCAAACTTAATTGTCAGATTTAGGGTCAGATGATAGCTTTGATGCTCATTCCAGAAAAAGAGTTCCTAAACTACTTTGAAGGGCAGACTAGGTGCTGGTGTTAGTGTATAGCTTCCCAAGGCCAGTACTTCGAAGGTGACCGTGGTGTTATTTAGCAGTGAGGTATGTGGCACTTCTAGGATGAGTTTGCAAAATTATTCGTTCAATCTTAGATTTGCCTGTTCTGGACATTTAATATGAATGTAATCATACAATATGTGGTCTTTTTGACTCACTTTTTTCATTTAGCATAATGTTTTCAAGGTCCATCCATGTTGTAGAAGATACTGGTAATTTATTACTTTTTGTTACCAAATATTCTATTATATGGATAATGCCATATTTTATTTCTTCATCATTTGATGGCATTTGGGGTTGTTTTCACTTTTTAACTACTATGAATAATGCTGGCATGAACAAAATTTGTGTACTAGTGAAATTACTGGGTCATATATATAGTAACTCTCTGTTCATTCTTTTGAAAAACTACCAGACCATTTTCCAAAGCAGATGCAACATTTTTCATTCCACCCAGAGTGATGGTTCAGTTTCTTACCAACATTTGTTATTACCTGTCTTATTGATTCTAACTCTTCTAGTGTGTGAAATAGAATCTCAGTGTGGTTTTGTTTTGCATTTTCCTGACTAATGATGTTGGGCATCTTTTTGTATGGTTATTGGCTATTTATATATCCTCTTTGGAGAAACATCTCTTCAGATCCTTTACCCATGTTTTAAAGTTGGGTTATTTGCCCTTTAACATTGAATTGTAAGATTTCTTTATGTATCCTAGATACAAATCTCTTATATGATATATTGGTTGTAAATATTTTCTCCTATTCAGTGGGTGGTCTTTTCACACTTTTGATGATAACCTTTGGAATATGAAAATTTTTATTTTTTGATTTTTCATCTACTTATTTATTTTTGTTCTTTCATTTCACCGAGTCATGTTTGATTGGAACCAGACTGAGCAAGGTCAAGAGTGATGGAAGGGAGATACCACATGACTACACAGAACTGGTTGTATTCAGATATGTGTAATGTAACAAAAAATACTATATTGCAGTAGAGGCAAAATTTATCAGCCCCCCTGCATACAGTCTATTTTCCCACTCAAAGATGCCTTTGTTCTTTCTAGAGTAATGTTCCCTGTTCCATTCACTGTCTCCCTTAATATGTATTATTTTTC
This sequence comes from Lyroderma lyra, assembly GCA_004026885.1. Taxonomy (NCBI): domain Eukaryota; kingdom Metazoa; phylum Chordata; class Mammalia; order Chiroptera; family Megadermatidae; genus Lyroderma; species Lyroderma lyra. Next base: position 87,551 of record PVJL010003342.1, read on the forward strand.
TTCATACATATCTGATTTCCTTTTTATTTATTTTTCTCTAGAATGTAATTTTCTGTAGTGCAGTAACTTGGCCTTTGTTCATCATGGTATCTTCAGTGCCTAAAATAGTCCATAGAACAAAACTTTGTTGCATGCCCTTACAAACTAATAGGGGAAATATTTACATATGATAGTTTAAGAAGATATGATTGCAATGAATTCTCTGAGACCTCATTTATAGGATATCATAAGAGTGGAGAAGGGCGTTTAAAGTTTTATCGATAAAGATTTATGTATCTCTGTGTTCATTGCAGCATTATTCATGGTGGCCAAGACGAGGAAACAACCAAAGTTTTCTTCAATAGATGATTGGATAAAGACAATGTGATAACATAAACAGGGGCTGTATGAAAAAAAAAAGAAACAGCCATAAATGCCTATTTTTTTCATATTACATGGCTGGATACTTTCTGGACAGCCTTTGTACACTTGTATACAATGAACTATTACTCGGCCATAAGAAAAGATGAAATACTTCCATGTGTGACAACATGGATGGATCTTGAGATTATTATGCTAAGCAAAATAAGTCAGACACAAAAGTCAAGGGCCGTATGACTTCCCTCATGTATGGGATAGAAAACTGAAAGCAACAAATGAACAAGACAAACAAACAAATGAAAAATGACAGATACGGACAACAGGTTAGTGGTTACCAGAGGCTAAGGGGGAGGAGGGGTGGTAGAAGAAGGAAAAGAGGGTCAAATAAATATATGAAGGTGGAAGAGAACTGACTCTGGGTAGTGAACACACAAAATATAGATGATGTATTATAAAAATGTACACTTGAAACCTATATAATTTTACTAACCAATGTCACCCTAATAAATTTAATAAAGGTATAAAAATAAATAAACTAAATCAGAGAGAATTAGAACTTGATCGCTATATTCCTCTCTTGGCTATGAGGTTGTCTTTTAGTCAGCCTGGATTGTTTATACGAAAGCAATAGACAGGGATTACACTGAGGTTACATTGAGTAGGTATACATGAGTTTGAATATTTATAGAAGATTTATTGGAGAGCAAAGCTAGATAGATGCAATCCTAGATTGTGCCTATAAAAATTTCATGTACTCTCAGGGTGAACAAATAATTTATACAACCACAAGAAGAAAGGATTAGCGACAGTTTAATGGTTGTGATTGTCTTATGTATAGCAAATACTGTGATGGCATAGGTACTCATAAAAAGGTGGGAGCTGCTTGTACAAAGGAATAGAGAAACATTGCTTAGACAACACAAGTACCTGAGTAGACATCTGTCAAAACAAGAGCCATTAGGGAGCCTGCTGGTAGCATTTTAATACCTCTGTTACTTCTGCTGACTGTCGAATTTGCCATCTGTTTGTTTTATTTTTGAATGAAGTTGGTCCCTAGAAGTCCTGTCAAACACTAAGATATAATGAGAGAGCCCCCAAACCCCAGCTTCCATGTTGGAGGTGAGCTTTGATGTTTCCATAGGTTTTCCAATATTTTGACAAGAAACAAATAGTTGTTTTGTTTTGTTTTTTTCTTTCACTATTCAATTGCAGGAGGAGAGAAGTTTTCTGCTTTTGGCAAAATAGTATCCCAGATTATTTTAAAGTCCCTCAAATTCTAAGAAGCCACAGGTCACTGGGGATTCTCTTAGCACTTATGACTCAATCTCAGCATACTCTAATATCTCCTTATTCCTACTTGAATTAATGAATGAAATTTTTTTCTTTGAAGAGGAGTAGAAAATGTAACAGCATAACTATGACCCACCAATTGTGCCACAAAATAATATGGTAGGACTATTGAATTAAAATATGGTAAATATTTTTTTAAAAAGTATTTCTATGTATAGTATCTAGGTAAAATACAATCTGGAATAAGAGTTGTTGGAAACTTTACTTTGATATTGTTGGTAATGAGTCTAAAGATTTATATTATCAATCTTGAATTTACCTTTGCATGTTTTGGCTCATGACCTCAGTTTTCAGATATAGGTGACTACTCATTATAATCACATTTATGAACATAATGTAAACATTACCTTATTTAATAAATGGGATAGCTTTTGGAAAGGATAACAAGGATTAAAGCGTAAATTTAAAAAATATTGCTGTCTATCTCATACTGTTTCACTTGTCATTTTTATCTACTGGGGTGTGGGAATAATATCAGTCATTTATGTAGTCATTCAACAAACATCTATTTGACTTTTACTGTAGCAAGTCCTGTGTTAGGTACTGGATGGGTCTTTGGATGACCCAAAGAATATGGCCGAGAAACAGAAAATGACAATCTGGAAAACTGACATCCATGAATATAGTAGAGTGAAAATAATTCAAATTGTTATAACAAAAACATTTTGCTATATTTCTCATGTTAACTGTAATAGCTTGCATTTAAAGCAATAGTACTACTCAACCCCACCTATGCTTTAGAAGTCCTGGGAAGCTTTTAAAAAATACCATGTCCAAACTCTAGGCATAGAGATCCTGACTTAATTTATCTGGCGTGAGGCCCAGTCATGGCACTGTGTGCAAAAATCACCAAATGATTGTAACAAGCAATCCCAATTAATGTGTGCTAGTTAACTCCTACCTTATTTTCCAAATACTCGTTCCTCATTCCAGATACAGATGACCTTGTGGTACTTTCCCAATAGTAAGTACAATAAATTCTTATAGAACTGTCTAAAATTCTTAGTCTGTTATTTCATATAATATTGACACAATAATAACCACCATTTATTCAGTATCTATAATATGCCAGATGTTGTGTTAGGTTAGAATGTATGCATATATATTCTTCATCTTTACAATGTCGCTGCAAGTTAGATAAACATTTTTTAGTCCTTCCGTCCAGACTTGTAAGTTAAGTAAATTGTCCTAGTTTATCCGGATAGCCAGTATCTAGAGCCAGGATTCTAATCCAGACTTGTCTAAATTCACGTCTTCCTTTCATACTGCATACCTTCATTTTCTGACCTGTGGTTGCATCTAGATTTAACTAACACTTGTTCTGCTTTACACGACTACAAATGGGTAAACAAATATCCTTTTCCTCTGTACCTATACATATCCACCATATTCTCACCTGTCATTTGCACATCCTGTTAATTTGTGGAATGCCCTTGCCACTCAATTTCATTTACCCTTCTTAACCATCCTTTCAGGTACAGCTCAAATGCAACCTTATCAATAAATCCCTCCTGGATCTCCCCAACTGAAAGTCATCATTTCTCTCCCTGACCTTCCAAAGTGTTTTATCTGTACTTCTCTCAGGCGCACTCATCATTTCCTACCTTACAGTCATTTGTATGTATGATTTATACTCTTAACTTGTTTTTGAGATCACAGTTCTGTCTGATTGATCTTTTCATTCTAGATAACACCTCACACAGTACCTAGCCCATTGTAGATGCTAATTTTTTTTTTTCTAAAGGAATACAAATGAATGAAGAAAGAATAAGCAACTTGATTAAGGTCACTTACAAATCTATACTTGGGACAGGAAGAGAACTTGGTTGCAGATATGACATATAGTGAAAACATCCCTGTTTTTGGAAAAACCTCTGTTTTGCGTAAAATGATTTGTTATCTTTTTAAGGGGATTTTAAAAAGAGATGCTTTGATTTTATATGCAAACTAAGAAAGTAAGTTATCAAGAAATAAGAAATAAAGGCATTTCTCTGTTCATGGTCATTTAGTTCAACAACTGGAAAGAGAACCAAAAAGTGGATGTGTGTGATAGTGAGGGATGATAATATAACTATGTCTTTTTTAAATTGAAAACACCTTTTATTTTATTTAGAACATTTCCTTTTCACATGTATGCAAAGAATTTCATATTCATTATATTTAAGATGCATTTAATTTGTTCAGAAAACACTAATGCACGCAGCAAATTTAGAAATATGTATGTTTTTCAGTATCCAGAAGAAACAATGCTTAGATAACCTTTCATAGCAGAGCAGAAAACAAAATTTCTGCTTAGGATGTCCTTGGTAGTTATGAATAAGTTTTTGCTTTAACACTTAATTAAGATAATCATTCTGATTCCCACACCGGTGATTTCATTCTATCTGCTTTAGATAGCACCCCTGTATACCTGGTGAGATAATACAGACCAGTGAGTTTTTCCTGACCAGTGGTTGTTACGTGTATTACAGGTCACAACTGTTTTGTGCTGGTGTGTATTAAAATAAAAACATTAAATGTTGCAAAAAATTTGTCTTAAATTAATGTCACTGAACTTAAGAATATTAAGTTGAGTAAATGCTTGGTGTTCTGGGGGTATACATAGAATGTTCTCATCTAATTGAACTTAAAAGAAAGTTATTTAAAATTTACAGCCTATTTTATAAACCTTAATTATCTTTTTTTTCTTTCTTAGAAATCAGAGCTAGGCAAACTTTTTCTAGAAAGGGCTAGATACTAAATATTTAAGGCTTTTTGAGCCAGATACTCTCTGCTGCAAGTATTCCAAAGCACAAGAAATAGCCATAAACAATCCATAAATGAATAAGCATGGTTATGTTCCAATAAAACTTTATTTACGGACAGTGAAATTTAAATTGCATGTAATGTTCACATGTCATTAAATATAATTTCTTTTCAACTCTTTAAAAATATAAAAAAGCATTGCTATTTTGTGGGCCACAGGAAAACAGGCAATGGGCTAGATTTGGCTGAAGGACCATATTGGCCCACCTCTATCTTAAATTCTAATGATTAGCTAAAAAGCTGCTTTATATTGTCTTAAGACAATTTGATTAGTAATTAATTTTTAAAATGTTACAAGGAATGACGAGATTCATTAACAAAAATATTAATGCTAATGCAAAGCCTCAAAAATCCAATGTGAAATTTCAGGAAAGGTAGATATAAACAAACATTATCAGTAGCAGGAGTATCTTTGATAGGAAAAAAATCAGATATATATTTAAATTGCCAGCTGCACTGATATTTTACAATACTGTTACAAGTATTTGTAAATTCAAATTAGCAATTTTACTATCGACTATTCACATTAGAAAATATACTACAGTATACTCTATGAGATATAATACATTTAAACATTCTGTATACCTTTATCTAGAATTTAGCCTACATTACTGCCCTGTAAAAGGAGGTGACAGCACCAAAGTATTACTGTTATTGCTTTATGGAGAATTATATTTATCTTCCATTTTTCAACTTTTTGTTCCTATACTTATTGCCTTTTAAAAATTGTTTTCAGCTTTATTCCACTATAACTAACAAATAAAATTATAAGATAGTTAAAGGATGTCTCATGATGATTTGATGTGCATATATTGTAAAAGGATTCTTCCCATCTAGTTAATTAACACATCCATCACCTTGCACACCTCACATATTTATTATTTTTTGGTAAGAACATTTAAGTTCTCCTCTCAGCAATTATGTGATACAGTGATATCAACTGTAGTCACCAAGTTATAAATTAGATCCTCAGGTCTTTTTAATTTTATAGCTGAAAGTTTGTATTTTTTACCCAACCTTTTCTATTTCCCCCACCTTCTGGCCCCTGGCAATCACTTCTATTCTTTGTTCCTATGAGTTTGACTTTTTCTTTAAGATTCCACATGCAAGTGATAACACGTATAATAGTATTTATCTTTCTCTGTCTGGCTTATTTCACTTAACATAAGGTCCAGCCATTTCCATAAAAGACAGGATTTTCTTCACGTATATGGCTGTATAATTGTCCCTCCTACATATAAGGGCTGTCTGGAAAAAAATCCAGCCATAAATGCCTCTATTTTTCATATTACTTGGCTGAATACTTTCTGGACAGCCTTTGTATATAACAACTTAATTGATTCATTATTGATAAACATTTAGGTTGTTTGCATATGTGACTATTATAAATAATGCTATAATGAACATGGAGTTCAGCTATCTCATCAATATACTATTTTTATTTCCTTTGGATATAGACAGAGAGTGGGAGTGCTGGATCAAATGGTAGTTCTGTTTTTTTTCTTACTGCCTAAAAGCAATATTTTTCAGCTTTGTTGAGTTGCAGTGGGCACAACATGTTTATCGTCAGTGTTGCAATAAAATGCACATATGTCTACAAGATCCTCATTTCAATTCCTTTGGATATATACTTAGAAGTGGGATTGCTGATTAATATGTTAATTCTCTTTTTGATTTTTTGAAGAACTGCCATACCGTTTTCCATAGTGGCTGTACCAATTTTCATTCTAACCAGTAGTGTACAAGGGTTTTTTTTTTTTTTCATATCCTGGCTAACATTTGTTATCTCTTGTCTTTCTGATGATAGCCATTTCAACAGTGTGAGCAGATATCTTATTGTGGTTTGTATTTGCATTTCCTTGATGATTAGGGGTGTTGAACACCTTTTCATGTACCTCTTGGCCATATGTATGTCTTCTTTGGAAAAATGTCTATTCAGGTCTTCTGCCCATTTTTAGATTGTTTCTTTTTCTTTTTTCTTTTTTTTTTCGGTTGAGGTGTATGTGTTCTTTATATATTTTGAATTTTGTGAATATTTTCTTCTGTTTCGTAGGTTGCCCGTTCATTTTGTTGATGGTTTTCTTTGCTATATAAAGCTTTTTAGTTGGATGTAGTCCCACTTGTTTAATTTTGCTTTTGTTGCCTTTGCTTTGGTGTCAAATCCAAAAAGTCATTGCCAAGAGCAATGTTAAGGACCTTACTCCATGCTTTCTTCCAGGAGTTTTACGGTTTCAGGTCTTAAATTTAAGGTTTCAATCCATTTTGAGTTTCCTATTGCCTTTTGAAGGATTAGTCCTTGACACTTAAGTATTATTCTTACATATTTCCAATGCAAATAAATATATTGTTTTCTTTTGGATTGGCACATCTCTAAACTTGAAGAGTGTAAGACTCATCTAATAACATATATTGTTATTATCACAGATGGCACCATACTGAAAATTATGAGTGGAGTCTGAGAAAGGTTCTTCTATCAAGTTGTTTATATTCTAGTTGATATTTGTATTAGCTATTGGGTTTTAGTAATAACACATGACACACTTTAAGAAATAACAGAAGATGCCATAAAATAATATGTAGTGAAAGCAATATAATTTTTACATGGCTATTTGAACGTAACTTTTTTGTTATCTAAGATGTTTGAGCTATTCAGTTCAAAATGTAAATAAATCTGTTTGTAATAAAATACCTAGCCTTCATCTCGACGATCTATTCCTAAACTCCACTTTAACTTGGATCCTAATCCTCATCTGTCACCCAGTCTTTAAGCCATACTTCAGCTTATTGTCTTGGATTCAAATTTCAGTTGGTAAGGCATGTCATTATGGTCAAACATGGAGTGAAATTCTAGGCAATAAGAGAATCTATTGTGCACATCAATTAGTAATAAAAAAAATAGTGTTTTCAAATTCTTATGAGCTCTATGTCACTAAATGCCAACAATATGGGCCCAGTATTAATCTATAAGTTCAAAGGAAGCATGAGGCATAAAGGAAGGGAGATTTGGATGCATACAAAGAGTGATGGGCATTTCTGTTAAAGAGGTGAATAAAATCTCAGAAGCAGGAATGCTCATAAGATATTTTATAAACAGTGAACAGATGAAACTAACTTTATAAAGAAGAGGTCTTTGCAATGTAATCCTGTGAGAGGGATTTGGAAGGTATCTTTTGCACCAGAATACAAAGTACATCTTTGCCGGGGTGACTGAGGCTTTTTTTCCTGGGGCATAGAAGCCATGCAGTTTTTGGTAGAGAGGGACATGGTGAAAGCAGGATATAATAGTTTGGAAATACTAATTTGAAATCCCTGAAATGGCCCTAGACAAAGCTATTTGACTAATTTATTGTTGCCATAATGGCTGCATTATTTATCCCAGTAATCTGAAGGAGATTTAAAACTACCTTTGGCAGTAGAAGACAAAACTGTACAATTCAGAGAGTTGGCCACCTGAATATAAGTTAGAAACCAATATTTACTTTTTTAATGTCCCGAGCTCATTAAAATTAACAGACTTAATAAGTTTTCAAGTTTAGCTTTGATTTTAATTGATTGCTTTCTCATAGTTCACATACTCAGCTAGGAAAAATTAATAAAAATGTTTGAGCTGTTATCTAAGAATAGTAGTCAAAATACAATGGTATTAAGAAGTGATCAAAGAAGAAAATCATGTATGATGTGCTACCATACATAGGCATACTCCTAAATTCAGTGCCACACAAACTTGTAAATTTATTAATAAAACACACCCTGGGAATGAATGAGGTAAATAGAACAACAAAACTTTTTTGACCTAATAAAAGATTAAATAAAATTTAGAAGTAGAAAATGAAAACTTAGCTGGCTCATTGTTCATTTTGGAGAGTAAAATGAAAGATAGCGATTTTATATTCTTCCTTCACCATCTTCTGCTTCTCATAGACATTATTTTTTTGAAGGTCAGTATAAAGATCTGCTATTGAAAGTCAATTGTTGGTTATCTTGATTAATTTTCAGATTCAAAACTTTTGGATGAATCCATTAGTCAGACTAATACGTAAATACATTTTCAGTAGTTTAGGAATGTGAACCATGTATAAATTTTTACGTTGACTTCCCTCATGGGTCTGATTTGATTTATATTTTGTCAGTGTAGGAAAAGCATTCATATCTTTAAACTTTTAAATGCTGCTTTTTCTCATAGGTATGTAAAGTTTTCCAAAGTCAAATGTCTAACCTTTCAAATGATTTCAGCATCTGTAGTAAATAAATATTACCAGCTGTAATAGATGCCTAGGGCTGAAGTAACCAAGTACTATTAACTAGATGGCTTAAACAACGAATTCTTTTTTTCTCAGTTTGGAAGCTAGAAGAAGCCTGAAATCAGGGTGTCAGCAAGGCCATGTTCCTTGTGCTGGCTCAAGGGAAAAATCCTTCCTTACTTCTGCCTAGCTTCTGGCGGCTCCCTGTAATTCTCCCATGGCGATTCTTAGCGGTTCCTTGACTTGTAGCTACATCACTCTAACCTCCGCCTCTAACTTCCCATGGCCTTCTTCTCTGTGTCTTGGTATGTCCCTTTGTATCCTCTTCTTTTTTTATGAGGAGACCAACTATTACATTTTGGACTCACCCCAATCTGACCTGACCTCATCTAGATTCTTATCCTGATTGAGTTCATCTGCAAAGACCTATTTCCAAATAAAATCACATTCTGAAGTTCCAGCTGGACATGGACTTCTAGAGACACAATTCAACCCTTTTATAGTAGCTTAAAAAGTTTCATTATTTTCATTTGATATTACTAAATAGAGAAGAAATATAACCAAACAACAAGAACAAAGTTTAGGAACCACGTTAATGATTTGGCCACTATATTATGGTATTTGCTATGATTTTACTACTCTTTCCTTTTTTCCCATTGCCTGATATCCTCATGTTCTGATTATTTCTCAGTTATTGGAAAAATTGTATACTTCAAATATCCAACCTAACTTCACCAAACCATTACAAAAGAAATTATGCTTTTTGACCAATTCTCCTCATGAATGAAATGTTTCATTGTAAGTGTGTCTTCTTTTTAGCTTCTTGATTTGAAGGTATGTAAATGTGTAATGCTTAAAACAATAATAATAAAAAAAACAGAAGGACCATAAAGATCAGCTTTGTATACAGTCTGGAATTTGGGAATGGCTTCATTATTTCCTTCTAATTCATTCTTTCTTGGCTACTATGGTGGAGATTTTATGCACAATTGTAAAATATAAGTATCTTAGTGGAATAAAATATGATTGAGTTATGAAATAAAATCTGAAAATAATTCTGTGGAGCCCTTATAGTATCATGGTTATTATAGTTACATTTGTTGGTTTCTCAAAATTGATATTGCAGTGTAGATACTCCTCAAGGATGCACCAAAAAGTCTATTTGGTTTCCAGGGTATTTCAACATATCTACTATTCTGTTAAGTTCTGACTATGTCTACAGTAATTACTAAATTTATTTACATTGACTTTAACAATGTCAACATGTTCTATATTTTATTAGCCTAATGTGAATCCTATGTAATCTCATAATGTGAAGTATGTTTTATCTGCAAAAAATTGGTGTTTGTTTGAATTAACATTCTTTAAACAATGCTTAAGGACCACAGGGACAGTATGAAATACTTCTATTGATAATAATGCGAAGTGGACTTTAAATCAAGTTATGCCTCTGATCCTGTGCTTCTCATTTTTGATGGGTGAAAAGAAGAACTGATGGGAATGTGCCCTTCACTGTCAGATGAGAAGGAAGATCTCTGTACTCCTCTTTCATTTCACTAACACCAGGGCTGACTTGATTGTTCCTATTTTAAATCAAAAGATGCTTACATGCAAACTTGTAGTTGCAAGGCCATAAAGTTAGGTGTTTGGCTCATTAAATTAAGTGTAACTGCCTCAGAACAAATCTTGCCCAAATACCATTTTCATTTTATCATTTTTCCACAGAAGAGCCTGAAAGTAACTCTCTATTGAAAATCATTTATTTAGAGTCTAAATTCTTCCATTTGGCTTCTAGACATTTCTATCCCAGTCTCATCCATGTAAATCCATTGTTGTTTCCCTATCTTTACAATCTAGATTCTCTGCCTTGTTCTTCACACAAACCACATTCATCCTACACATTGCCCTCATTTCTTCTCCTAAGCACCTACTTGTGTTGCTTCCCTAGTCTGTGATGACCTTTCCCTCTCTCTGTTTCATCTAACATGGCTCAGATCTCTTTTCCCCGAGCTGTTTTCCTGAGTTGTTCTAGTCCTTTTAAGTTATATCCCCTGTGAATTCCTATTACATTTTAGAATTGATAAAATGCTGTTTGATAAAATATATGACGGTTTTATCATTCTTTGTTTCACGTCTATTTCCTTACCAACTCAAAATAAAATTCATGCATGCAAGACATGTGCACAGAGCTCCTTTTATATCTTCTACAGAATCTAGCACTGTTTTACATAATTGTGAATAAACAGGAATGATAATTTAAACATGTTTGATATTAGAACAGGCATTATTATAAGCACTTCACATATCCTAACTAATATATTCTTCACAACAAACCTCTTTTGTGGATGTTACTTTTATTGTCATTTTAATGATGAGGAAATTAAAACACTTTGAAGTAAAATAACTAACCAAAAAAATACAACAAAATTATCATTCAAATACGAGCAGTTTGGCTATGAAGCCTGTGCTTTTAACCATTATATCACCTCTACATGTAAGCTGATCATGAGTATTTGACTAACATAAATTAAAAAATTGACTACATACCTTTAAAATATAGTTGATCACCATGTTTCCTGTATAATTTTATTTCTGGCTTCATGGCAACTTGATGATAGATACAGCCTTAAAAAGACTTTCAGGCAATGTGGAAAGATAATTTCACACTATGACAAGAACACTCAGTTCCAAACACAGAAAATATAAGTCAAAAATAAAAAATGAAGACCAAGCTCCTGATTTCTATAGAAGGCCTTGACACTTATCAATGCCATGCCAGGGATAAATATTTTAAGTTATATGTTAGGCAAAATCATAAATTTTACTTTGCTAAAATTATTCATATAATTAGGTCTTCCATATCACCTTTAAAATATGAAATTATCTTAAGTCAGTTTGGAAAACAAGTTTTGATAGTACTATAGGCAAATGAACATTAATTAAAAAATGTACAAAAAGATATGTCATAGAAAGAGAAAACACAAAAGTGCATTGCAGTTTAAAACAAAATCTCGATAGGGTGGAAATAGAACATACACACAAATATTAGGCTAGGTGAGATTCAGTGGGGCACGCTTCTAGTAACATCCTAGAACCGAGCACCCTTGTGGTAGTACAGAATTAAAATCTTACATGCTGAGGGCCACTGGATTCAAGCTCACCATGCAAAGACTGCTGTGAGATTCTGTTGCTTATGCATGGGGCCAAAAATGTGTTGGAAAGCAATGCAGGGACTAATGCTTATAGTAAGCTTTTGTCCCCAAGAAAGGAAAAGGCATCAGTGGGGGCCTGAGACAGGAACTACAACCAAGTTACCCTAGGACAGAGCTTGCAAATGACTATTATGTGGCTTGGTTTGGGACTGATGTTCTCCTGCATGGGGGTAGTTTTGAGGAGCCTGCAAGCTAAAATTTTAGAATGCATTAAGATATCTAATTCTAAGAGAGTAACAAAATCAACACTTAGCACCTGAATTTATTTCTGATGAATTACTTTTATGGAACATGATAACAAAGACTTCAAAATAAGTTCATTTGGGATGCACAATAAAGGAATCACATCCGTAGACAGAAACAAAATTACAAAATAGAAACAAAGTAAAAAACAAGAGCAAGTAGGTCTGAAGAAGAACCAAATAAAAAGGAAAAAAGAAAACATAAATTATGGTCATTGAAATAAAGTACTTGCTAGATGGAATAAATTTTACACAGCATAGAGATCACATTTGTAAACTGAAGAATTAGAAGAAAACACAAAGAGATAAAAATAAAATATTGAAGTGTAGTAAAGTTCCAGAAGAGAAATTAGGTAAATACGATAAGGTGATATATGAAGAGAGTTTTCTAAAATTTAAAATAAAAAGAAAGGAAATATGAATACTCAGGTAGAAAATGTTTCCAAATTCTGAGTAATGATAAATATATATCTAGGTGCACAATATTACAAAGATAGGTTACACCAAGATTAAAGAGCAAATCTTAAAACCTGTTAGAAATATGTGATTATTAACAAGGGAAAAACAATAGATTGTCAGATGACTTCTCAAAATCAACATTGGATACCAGAAAATAGGAACAACATATTAAAAGTACTATGTAAAAACAACTATCAAACTAGAATTTGTATTTTAATAAACCAAAACTAGTCTATATCTAGAAGGCCAAATTAAAGATATTTTCATACATGAAATAATTGAGAACATTTTTTCATAGGGCATGCCACTAAAAGCACTATCAAAAAATGCATTTAAGCAAGAAGAAAAGTAAATCCAGGATGAAAGCATGTGATACAAAAAATAGCAGTGAGCTTAAAAATGGAAATTAAACTCAACTATTAACTGTGAAAAGTAAGAATAACAGGGGGTTTTTTTGGTTTGTTAAAAAAGGATAACATTAACATTCTTCTAAAAATAAGAAATCCAAAATCAGGTAAGTAAAGTGAGCTTGGGTCCTGTGTTTGAAGGAAGAGGGGAATACTGAATAACTTCTGACTCTTTGCTAGAAAAAATGTATATTTACATATGTTAAAAATTAAAGACAATGTGAGAGGAAAGAGATATAGTCTGTAGATCCCAAACACACTGAGAAAAAGAATTATAACAACTTTGCTAACCAAATAGAAATCAGAAAAGGAGATAAATGGAAGCAAACGTGATGTAGCAAATCAGATCATATGTTTAAGTCCAAATATATCAATAATCATGTAATAATAGATTAATATGAATTAAAAGACAAATAATGTAACTTTATGAAAAATCCAATTACATTCTGCTTCTAAGAATCATACTTACAACAAATTACCCAGAAACTTTGAAGATAAACAGAATAAGATATATTTTATTTTTGTCTGTTATTACATTAATGTTTTATTAAAGTAAATATAGGAATAATAGCATTATTAATATCAGAAAACATTGAATTTATGGAAAAATCTAACTGCAAATAAAAAGTAACTTTACCTAATAGTAAAAGGAAAAATCCATCAGAAAGATCTGAGACTGATAAACTTGTAAGCCCTTGATGACATAGCTTCAAAATATATAAAACAAAAATTGACAGTTACAAGGATAAATTGACAGTAAACCATCAGAATGGGAGATTTTTAGCACCCTATCTCAGAATATGAAACATCAAGCAGACAAAGAACTAAAGAAGATCTAAGCAGTGAACATATTAATTTTTATCTAGTAGATATTATATTCATCATTTCATATGTATTTCATACCCATTCCACTTTGGTTATTTCTTTTCTTCTCATTGCCTAGAATGCCATTCTTTACTTTTTAATGTCAGTGAAACACTACTCATTTTTCTTAACACAGCTCATCTTATTTCTTGAAGGAAATATTCTGATTGTTTGTATGGATCTCTCTCTCTCTCTCTTTTTTTAATTACACAGGGCACTATAATTTGAACATTAGTCTCCTAGTCTCCTTAATTATAAATTGTTTATGCAGCTTAGATTTGCGTATTTCTTAGTTCCACTGAAGGCCTTTAAAATCTTTTCTAGTTCTTGCTTCACTCCTTTGTAGTACCCGACATCCTTACTGTTTGAAGCCAGATTTATTATGAATCAAAAATAGCAATTAAGGGGATGGAAACTTGACTCTTTAAGATGTTAGAACCATAGTAGAGATTTATCTTTAAACAAATATTGCAAACAATTTGAGAATATCAATTTAGTCTCTGTTCACCACCAGAGAGAGGGAGGAATTACTCTGTAAATCATCAACTCTATAATGTAATGAAAAGGAACAGCATGAAAATATTCCCAGTGACAGACATGGTTTGATTCATGAAACCATTTCTTCATACCTCTTAGGCTACTGACTGACTCTTCAATATAAATCTTTCTGAAGATTCCACAAAGGACCAGCCAATCACAGAGTTAAAGAAAAACCTTTGTATGAAACAAATGTCCAAGGTTTAAACAAGAGATTGCATTTTTGTAAGAGCAAGTGACATACAGACAGTAATTTGCAAAGAAGTTCCAGCGTAACTGGGAATTTCATGGAACTCTACAAGGCTAAGTGACTTTCCCACTCACTAATTTTACAAGCCTTCGTCAATCGATAGGCTACTGTGTTATCCAATAAATGACTAGTGTTGAACAGCAGTGAGGTAGAGATACACCCTTTTCACTCAGGTATACTAAGAATAACCGGGGAACAGAGCCATACCTTATAATTGAATTACCTAATAAATAGTATTTGGAAAAACCATAAACTGCGAAAGGACAAAGGTAGTGATTGGGACTAAGCTTAGGAAAGAGCCTTAATTTCTTTAAACACTGTAACTCAAGAATACACAGTAAATCGTTATTTAGAAGAAATCTAACCTAATTAGAAAAATTTATCCCTAAATTCAAACCAATGGCAATTGAAGATTTTGCTTGTCAGCTTATATACAAGCTTGGTGTTTTCTGACAAGGGCCAAAGTAGGGCTCACCGGAGGTTTGTACATATTATTTCCCCCTATATCAATGTCCTGTTTGGTATCAATCATTTATCAAATAAACAAATAAAAACAAGCAGTTCTCTTACCTTTATCTTCCATTAGTGAAAATGAAATATGTCACATTCCCTTTCTAAATCAAAATGCTAATAATTGCTGCATGCCCTTCCGTACCAAATCCACATTCTGGAAGCAATCCATGTAATGCGAGAGGAATGAAGAAGAAAATTGCCTGGACCTGGAGGGTTGAAAAGAGCAGAGATGTAAAAGGGTCATATCCTTCTCTATTAGTAAGTAATTTCCTGACTATGAAGTTAGGTGTTTCAATAACATGCCCACATTCCTGTCTCCTTTGGGTCTATGATATGGCCTAATCAAGGTTCACGTCCTGCCCCTGAAAAGTTCCTTCTTTGTCTTCTTTATTGGCCTCTTTCTGTCTTGTTAGTCACCTTCTTTCTCTATGTCCTCAGAAGTCTCCCCTTCCTTATGAGCTCTTTCTTTGCAAAGAAATCCATTTTCATGGATTAATCTCATCATCAATTTAAATGATGTGTCACAAAGTGCAGCATACTCCTGAAAACAAATGTTATGTTTTTCAGCCATTATTTCACATTTTCTGTCCCATCTGTTGCTCTTGATTCTTATGACTTGATGTCTTTACAATCTATACAAATGTTATTCAGTGAGTCATTTCAAATTCTACCTGCTTCATAAGGGATATGTAATTATTGCAAGGAACACGGACTTTGGAATGAAAGGGATCGGGGTTAGAATCCTCAGAACTACTGATCATCCTGTGATCTTGAGCCCTTTAACTCCTCTGAACTGTGTGTGTGTGTGTGTGTGTGTGTGTTTTAATGAAGTGAAGATTTTACTTGTTGAACTCTCCATTTCTTGCAAGGGGTAGCTTATCCCTTGCTTTCTGTTTCACTGCCTATTTAGGGCTGTATTGCACACATCTCATCTACACACAATGATTTACTGCCCTCTTTCTCCTTCTGGGATACACAGTTCCAACAATGGAAATTCCAGTCTTTCTAGTCTGGGAGAGAAATATCTGGCCATTCAGGGGCTCTTGTCTCTGGATTTTACTAGTGTCTCTTTCATGAGCTCTTTCTTTGATCATAGGATTAACCACTGCTACTGCAAACCAATGAATGGAAACTCAGCTTTCTTCTCCACCTTGCCGAGACCTTTCTGTTGTGTTGGGACAGCAATATCAAGATCTCTTAGGGCAAACAGCTTAAATCATGTTTGGGTCTCTTCAACTTCATGTTTTTACCTTTTTGATAAGTGTTGCCCTCACCCCTGCCCCAGTAGGCTTCCAGTGGGTCAGCCCTAGAAAGCAGTTCCCTAGTCTTTGATGTCCTTAGACGTAACATAAAAATTCCACTTAAAATAAAAGCCCACCAATGATCCTGTGTCACGTCCAACTGCCAATTAGATCCACTAATCAAAAGCTTTTGAACCCTTTTCCTGTCAATCACACAGAACTTTATATATTCTTATGTCATTTTACTCACCTATAGGCCCTAATAAGCTCTCCTGTGCTTGCTTTGCAATTACATAACCACAATGACAAATTTAGCTTTGAGCAAATTTTCCCCATCTTTGCTTTCCTTGATTACTGGCATTTATTCATCATGTGATCTGTTCTCTTCCATTTTTCAGTATTGCACATCCCCAGTTAAACTTTCAGATTAGTTTCTTCCTGATTATTTATGCCTATTCCTTATTCCTGCCTTCTATTGCTAGAAAACTATTACTATTTCTCCCTTTTATTGTCATTCTTTCCATCTGTTTCCATCAGATGAAGAAAGTAGCATATGAAAAACTCTATAGAACAGGTTGGCATATGGCAATAAAAATTGGTTTTCCTTCTTTTTTTCTGACAGAGAAGTATAATCATTCCTAACTTTGAAGCTCATAGAGCTTTTGAAAAAATCTCTTATGGCAATTTAGTTATTATACTTTATATTTGCTTGTGTAGCTCCTTAATTGTAAATTCTAAAAAGATGATGTATTCTTCATACATTGTATTATCACAGGGGTTAGCAGATGTTAGCTCTCAATACATGATTATTGATTTGAAATTTTGTATTCACTCATTACATAGAGAATGCTTAAACTCAAGAAAATATTACTATTAATGGATTCTAGGATATAAAAATTGCCTATTTAATGCTCTTTTTATTGCAATACTGAAATATGGGTCTAATGGACATTCTGTCAAAATTCCTTATAACTTATAAGATTTTTAAAACAAAAATATAGTAAAAAATCCCTAATTTGAATGAATTGGAAGGGAAATTAATTAAATTGGTAAATAATTGCTTTAGTTTTAATCCCTTTAAGAACATATATTAACTATTATAACTACTCAGCCATTGTCTGGTGAAGTTTTAATTAATACATAAGGATGATCTCTAATTAGCTTATCAAATTACTAGTTTGAACAGTGTTAGCTGTTCAGGAAAAGGGCTGTCCAGAAAAAATCCAACCATAAACTCCTCTATTTTTCATAGTACATGGATGGATACTTTCTGGACAGCATGTTGCAATTGCATTGCTTGTTTGTAAATAGACACTTCTAAAGTAGTAAACCGGGAGTTCCCTGATGGTGTAGTGGCTTAAGGCTTTGGCTGTCAGCACTGTGGCCTGGGTTCGATTCCCAGTCAGGGAGCTACCCACATACCAAAAAGCAAAAAAAAAAAAAAATAAAATAAAATAAAAAAATAAAGTAGTAAACCACTTAAAAACCAGCACAGTAGAGATACCCTCAACATTTTTCATTAATTTATTTAGCCTGCCTTCTCTTATTTTTAAGAGACAAAATAAACAAAAAACAATACAATAAGTTTAATTATCTCAGTCAATATTTTGACCCATTCTGAATTACCATAGTTCAAGTTAATGTGTTTTCTTGAATAGATATCATACTGCCACATGACTGTATAGGACTGTAGAATTATAGAGTAGGGAAGAAACCTTCCTCTTGGATCAGTTATTATAGATGAAGAAGAAATTGATTTATTATATGGTTCCTATGGCTAGTCATTGGTAGGCTGACCATATCAACAAGTGGAAGTGCAGTTCAGGAAACACTGAGAAGTTCAAGTGGATGCTTACTTAGGAAGACACCAAAATGAAAAGAAATACAGGGCAGTCTGAATGAGGAATTCAACACACACAGAGAAACAGAAGAAACCCATGTATTCTATTAGGGGATCCATAAAATCTACAATTGTGAAGTAGTTGGATACGTGGAATAAAGAAAACATTTCTGTATCGGATAGGTTGGTAAAGTGTTTTTCTGAAATGAGTGAAAAATGCCTAGACTTTCAAGACTTGTGATATTGTAGGGTTTACTCTTTGTCTTCCAGGAAGTACAGCACCTGTCCAAAGAATTATTTTCTATTATTAACAGTATGTGGTCAAAGGAGTAATCTAGATTAGGTGTTAAGACAATAAAGGCTATGTTAGTTGTAAAATAAAATTGTACAATGGAGCGTGAGAAGTTTTATGATAAGGTGTTGAGAGACCGAAATTTGCTGGGTAAGATTACTTCATTGGAAAAATATTCATAGTACGATTGTGGTGAAATACAGCCAGCCCCCTTTTATGTCTGCTAAAATTTCTGTATGAGTTCTGTCACTGAAGAATAATTGTTAGCTCTGTATATTCATGTAGTAAAACTTTTGTTATTGTCTTATTTTTTCATGAATATGGAATATTACATAAACCAGTTCTATTTTTGTCATCCCAATGTCCTATTTTTGTCCCAAGGAAATATGGTCAGCCTAGTCATGGGTCAAGCCAGGCCTCTCTTTGGGTCAAGCCAGATTCTCCTGAATCTTCTGTGCTTTGTGAAAATCAAATGAATAAGTAAGTTAAGAAAGAGGGAGGGAGAGAGAGAGAACACAAGTGTGAGAATGAAAATATATTTTACTTTTAACAAAAAATTACAGTCTTAACTATAAATTTTATATAGGGACTTTAGGCAGTTCTACACTGAAAGTAGATAAATTAGAATATTTAATTCATGTATTCATTGAAAGTAGGATACTGCTATTGTGTAAAGGTTTTGCCATAATGCACTGAAGACTTCATTCATTCAACCTTGATTATTTATTTATTTATTTTATTTGTTTCTCTATTTTTTTTTTTTTAACAATATGTTAGGTACTGGGAATAGAAAGCTAATAAAATACAGATGGTATAATAAAGGCTTGCAGAGCATCAATCACAGTAGTACTGAGGAAAGGCTCTTCAACCAGGTGTGTATGAGTGTAAGATGGGTTCCTGGAAGAGGCAATGTATAACCTAACTGCTTAACAGTAACCCAGAATTGGCCTGACATTGGCTATAACAGCAAAGGAATGGAAGGAAATATCCTGTCTGTTTTCATTGGTCCTGTCTGGTCTGGGACCATTCACCTTTTGTTGGACAATGAGGACTTCTTCCACTTCAGGATGAGTAATAGCAGTATAGCTCTAACATTGTTCAAGTAACTCTTCAGCTTTGACTTCCCAAGTAGTCAATACTTGGCCTATCTGGGATAATTTTTATAGCAACACAAAAGCTTTATAATTCAAATGACTCCAGGGATTTTCACTGCTAGAATTTCTTAATGAATTGGGTACATCTAAAATTGAAACATCTAAATTTCACAGGCAATCATGAATGGGGCAACTCTAGAGTCATAGTTGCATGGTTGGAGCTGAACTCTTCAAACATCCAGGAGGTCATCGCTGAGGAATATACTCTACGGTGTTTTAAGACAGAAGAACATACTTTTGTGTTTATTTATATGTGAAAATATCTGCCTGTTATAATTTGTTTTTTTTCCTCTGTCCATATGTCTCTTCATTTTGCTTCTCCAGTTAATGCTTTTCTGAATGTTCTTTCTTGAGAGTTTTGAGGAAATTAGGAGATTGACATCTGAAGATTCACTCTGAGTGCTTTCACATTTCATACTTTTTGGTGTGTAAATATTATGAAACAGTTGTTTATGTACACTTTTTGGTGACATAGTAAGTATTATTTTGGATTTTAGCCTAGAGAGTCAGAATGGATGAAAAATTATGAGGTTTTTTTCTTTAGGTTTTTAAAAACATTATTTATTTTGACATTCAATATTATTATATATTTCAGGTGTACAGCACAGTGGCTAGACAGTTATACAATTTAAGAAGGCACTATGCATAGTTATTACCATATTATTAACTATGTTCTCTATGCTTTACTTTATATCCCCATGACTATTTTGTAACTACCAATTTGTATTCTTAATCTCTTCACCTTTTTTACTCTATCTTCAACCCCCCTCTCGTAGGTTACCCCAATAAATCTAGTACCCATCTACCCATCTGACACCATTCATAGCTATTACAATATTACTGACTATATGCCTTGTGCTATACACTACATCTCTATGACTAATGTGTAACAACAAATTTGTACTTCTTAATTCCATCCCTTTTTTCACATCCCCCTAAATCCCCCCACCTGGCAATCATCAAAATGTTTTCTGTATCTGTGAGTTTGTTTTTTGTTTCATTTGTATTCATTTTGTTCTTTAGATCCCACATATAAGTGAAATCATATTACGTCTGTCTTTCTCTGTCTGGCATACTTTGCTCAGCCCAATACCCTGCAGGCCCATTACAGATGACAAGAACCCATTCCAATCCATGGCTGAGCAATATTCCATTGTATAGATGTCTGGAAACTATCCATTCATGTAATATGAAAAATAGAGGCATTTATGATTAGATTTTTTTCCAGTTAGCCCTTGTATATTCTACCTACTCTTTTTCCATTCTTCCATCAACAGACACCAGGCTGCCTCCACATCTTGGCCATTGTAAACAATGCTGCAATAAATATATAAATGCATTCATCTACTTGAAGTAGTGTTTTGGGTTTCTTTGGTTAAATACCCAGAAGTGGGTTTACTGGGTTCTTCTTTGTCTCTTGTTATAGCCTGTGTTTTTAAGTTTGTTTTGTCTGGCATAATTATTGCTACTTCAGCTTTTGTTTGTTTGTTTGTTTAAATTTTTATGAAATATCTTTTTCCTATCTTTGTGCTTTCAGTCTGTGTGTATCTTTTGATCTGAAGTGTTTCTTATAGGCAGCATATTTAAGGTTTTTGTTTTCTTATCCATTCAGCCACCCTAGCTTTTAATTGGAACATTTAATCCATTTACAGTTAAGTGATTGTTGATAGGTATGTTGTTATTGCCATTTTGTAATTTATATTTTTAATCTTTTTTTTCATCTTAAAGAAGTCACTGACATTTCTTCTAATACTGGTTTGGTGGTGATAAACTTTAGCTTTTTGTAGTCTGAGGAACACTTTATCTGTCCTTTGATTCTAAATGATATTAATAGCTTTGCTGGGTAGAGTAATCTTGGTTGTAGTTCTTTGCATTTCATTACTTTAAATATTTCCTGCCAAACCTTCTGACCCTCAAGTTTCTGTTGAGAAATCAGCTGACAGTCTTGTGGAAGCTCCTTTGTATGTAACTAACTGCTTTTTTCTTTTTTTTTAATTATTTTTTAATTATTTATTTATTTTGTTGTTGTTGTTGGTATGTGGGTAGTTCCCTGGCCGGGAATCAAACCCAGGCCACAGCGTTGACAGTGCCAGTGCCGAAACCTTAAGCCACTACACCACCAGGGAGCTCCCCACTAACTGCTTTTTTCTTCCTGCTTTTAAGATTCTTTCTTTGTCTTTAACTTATGAATTTTAATTATGATGTGTCTTTGTGTGGATCTTTTTGGGTTCTTTTTGTTTAGGACTGTCTGTGCTTCTTGGGCTTGAATATCCATTTTCTTTGCCTGGTTAGGAAAGTTTTTTTTCATTACTTCTTGAAATAGGTTTTTGATTCCTTGCTCTTTCTCTCTTTTTTTTTCTGGTACCTCTATGGTGTGGATGTTGGTAAACTTGATATTATCCCTGGTTTGGGGCTAATCCCTGGTTTACTCCTTTGGGTAGGACTTCTTCAGCTGAGATATCCCTCCTGATTTTTAATGGTCACACATGGCTGTGACTTCTACCTGTCTCAAGGTGGCTTCTTCTGCATGTCTGTAGTTGTAGGGTTTTGGTTTAGTAGACTTCAGGTAGTTCTCAATGATGGTTGTCCTCCAGTTTAATTGTAATTGATATGGTCCTGGGTGAGGGTGAGCACAGTGTTTATCTACTCTGCCCTCTTGACCAGAAATCTTTTTTTTGTTGTTTCTGTTTTGATGAGGCATTTATTAGGTTGTGTTTCACTGGATCACATATTTATTAATTCTGTGCATTTCTATGACATTTCTATAAAATACTAATATCTGTGTCATGTGTTATCTGATAACTTTAAATTTTACCTTTCCTTTTTTTCATCTTCTAGTCACATTTTTGACAGCTGCCCTGTCTCTACCTTTCCAATTAGCAGTACAAACCTATAGCTCAAACAGCAGTAGTGATCATTGATATATGTCACAGAATGAAGAGAATTTGAGAGATTCAGTTCTAAAATGCAAACCAAGGTTCAGATTCTCCTTTAGTATGAATATATTGACTTATATTGATAACATAGGTCACAAATATTTTCCCAAAATAAAAAGAAAAGAACAATGAAATGATTGATTTTGGAGCTGCAAAAAGTCTTGGAGATCATCCTGTCTGACTTTTTACAAGATACCTGTCTGGGAGAGTTCAGTGATTTGTCTGTCGTTAGAGATACTTGCTTTTACCAACTGATTCTAGAACACAGACCTCCTACCTTTTTCCAGTGTTTATTCAGCTGTGTTTCAGTTCTTGTACATTAATTCAGTCAATTTAACTAAAATGTATCAAGTAGGTTCTATGTACCAAGGATTGACAATACAGCAGAATAAAACACACCAGCACACACATGCATATACGTGTATGTGTATATACATTTCCTTTTCTAGAGAACTTTAAAATCTAGACTCGAGGGCAGGCAGGAGAGGGGCAAATGCATAATTATTATAGCTTTGGGCAGATACACATATGTTACCCACACCTATGACGATTATCTGTAATTGACAAAAGCATTTTTTTTCCTACTGAATTTAGATATGGCTTCAACATCTGCCCCTACACAGGTCTCTGGGCATCCACTATTTATCTTTCAATATTTTTATGCACATTGAAACGTTTTTGCTATCCAAGGATTAGTAGTTTTCTTAAAGAATTAGCTTTTAGAAGGCAAAAGAACATTAGTAAAGTAAGTATAGTATTAATAGTAGATAGCTTTTATTATTGAATTGTAGGTTCTAAACACATAATTATTAAGGCATAATTGCTTATACATAAATCACCTAACATCAACTCAGTGTGTTCTGAACTTTAGGAAACACGAATCCCTATAACCTTCCCTGGGTTAAGTGTTCTATAAGAGATTAGTAGCTTTGCTCTCACTAGTCCATGATTCTTGGTGTGCTTCATGTTCTTTCAAGTAATGCATCATAAAATACTTGTAAGTCTTGAGTTTTATCCTAGAACCTTTATGTAAAAATGAACCACTTAGGTTTTATATGGTATATCTGCAGTGTATTTCAAAAAACATTATTGCCCTTGTTGGTGCAATGAACAATAGAGGAGGGGAATGAGGAATATCCTTCAGATTTAGACTTATACTGTCATTGGGGTTTGGATTAAGGGAAAGAATGACTCATGTGGGTGTAAAATTTATGAGTAAGGTAGAATCTAATCAGAGCCATGAACAAGTAGGAGCAGAGAGTCAGGGAGGTTTATAGACCTTGCTATTTGTGTCTGTCCTTAGGAACACAAGGGTATGTAAATGATACGTGTATTGGAATCCAGTGATTATTTCAAGTAAATGGGGCCACCAAAAGTGCTAAGAATGTATCTTTTTCTAAATGTTTGGAAAACAGAGAGGAGCAGGGCCTACAGAATGGAAACTTAGTGTGGCTGCTGACAGGAAACACATTTTACAAAAGTGCTTCTTGAATCAACTCATTGTCATCAAGTTTTAAGCAAATGAGTTCTTGCAGTTGGCAAAATTGAAAAGAAAATGCTTCAGTTTTATTCTGGCCGTGGTCCAACAATAAGAGACGTTTCAAGTGTGGAGTTACTGAGTTGTGCTGAATGACTCCAAGTTAACTCTATGTAGGTTAAGCTCTTCAGGCAGTGAAGGGCGCAGCTTGCTAATAGCAACTTGATGAAATGCATGGCTGAAAGCTTGGGAAGTTGGGTTGGCAGGCGATACATGGACCAACTATCTTTGTTCCTTAGTATTAGACAAAAATGTGGGTCAAAAGTTATTACTTTCATCAGTAAATGAGAAAATTTTATTCAAATTGGGTATAATTTTTGTCCTTAACCAAAAGGCTTTTGATGGTTGTTTTTCATAATGGTAAAACTTCCAGATGTTACAAATTCAACGATAATTTTGACTGAGACTCATGGTCAGGAGAATCTGTGGATAAGTAGATTTGAAGAATAGGACTCTTAGACATGTTTGCTGATCCATTTCTTTTCTGAATGTTGATCAGAGTAACCTTCTATACCAGAGGTGTCCAATCTTTTGGCTTCCCTGGGCCACATTGGAAGAAGAATTGGGTTGGGACATGCATAAAATACACTAACACTAATGATGTTACTGATAAACTAAAAAAAAAAGTCACAAGAAGATCTCATAATGTTTTAGTAAAGTTTCTGAATTTATGTTGGGCTGCATTCAAAGCCATACTGGGTGAGTTGTGGCCTGCAGGCTGTGGGTTAGACAAGCTTGTTCTATACCTTCACAAATAAGAAAGATCTGGGGCAGATTTCATTTTTACAGTCACATATTTGTTACTTGAGGGGTGGTTAGCAATTGTGTGAGTCAGGATTCAGATCAGGATTGCTGACCAAACTTTAGTCTGGTTAATTGAGAGAGCATAAATTGTAATTAAAAAGGCTATGTAGGAGTGGGGAGGATGCCGTGATTTAATGGAATCAACAAAGAATTTTTTTTCAAGAATGTATCTTTAATAGAGGTCCCAAAGTAAAGGAAAAGAGAATCTGGTTTTTTTCCTTTAATCTTTTTTGCACTGGATGTTGTTTAAGTTTTCTGAGTGTTTCACTCTAGGAGCATATATCATATTTTAAAAGGAACTGGGTTATTTGCTTTGTGTTGAATAGTAGTCTGACTATATTTGATAATTAAACTCTTTCTTAGATGGGATTACCACTATTTTAGTTTAGAAACCTCTATTGCAGTACCTGGCAATATAGCTTTTATATTTTTCCATCTACTTTTATACTATCCCTATTTTCTGGTTCACAGTCCCCTGCAAAGGCCCTTCCCAAATCAAATTCTGAGGGTTGAATACTTAAGGAGATACATCACCATACGGGAAATTTACTGCGAGTTTTGTGAGAAATGAATCACTCTCCTGCTAGAGTCAGTGACTCACCAAAGAATGAAGCAGAATTAACATGTAATACGTATTTGATCCAGCGAATTCCTTCCTTGGGGAACTATGGGATTTAAGCAGCATAGTGCTACAGCTTTACACATACCACGGCTGGAGAAATGTGAGGTAGCGCAGTGGTGCACTGGGGCTAGCTCTTGTTAAGTGGACTGTGCATATTTCTCTCTAACTCTGAGCTCAGTGACATCACGTTGGTAGCTTCATGTGAGCCATGGTTGGAGTATATATAGTAGGGCATTAGCATATGCGACAAGTATTTTTTTTGTTATTTCCTGCCATGGAGAGCCAGTTGTTAAACGTTTACCAGCACACGACTGGGCCTGTGTACCTAAAATAATAATTCTTTACTTGTAAAATTGGTTATCTAGTACATACATTCTCAAAGTATGGTCTCTTGGATTAGCAGTATCAGCGTCATCTGGGACCTTAATAGAAATTAAAATGATCTGGCCCCACCCCTAACCTACTGAATTAGAAACTCTAAGGGTGGGTGGGACTGAGGAATTTTTTAAGAAGCCCTTCCTCCCCGGTGAATATGATGTATGGAAAAGTGTGATAACCACTGCTGTAAGGACTAAATGATTGAGAAGGAATACATTACGTCTAATTAACTGTATGTTGACTGTAATTGAATGATTAATTATCTCATACCTGTCCCATTGCACTTACCAAGCTTTCAGAGAATAATGCCAAATGAGACTGTTATTTATAGCTCCCACAGTGGGTTGTGGGGATGTGTCAAAGCTGCATCATTTCCAGGGCTCATAGCAGATGGAAACGTACTACTCATCATCTCATGCTCACATGCTTCAACTGAAAACACTGCCAGAAAGCAACTGATGTGCGTAAGTACGGTAACTGGACAACCATGTTCTTCACTGGGCTGAGTCAGAATCCCCCGGTGGGCTTGTTAAAATACAGATTGCTGGGCCTCACCCCTAGAGTGTCTGATTTGGGAGGCCTGGGTAGGACCCGATAATTTGCATTCCTAAACAACTTCTCAAGTGACACTGATGCTCCTGGTCCAGGACCCACTCTTGGAGAACCACTTTTCTAGAACATCTTTTGAATGATCCATTTTTGTGTGAGTTCCTGCTTTTCAACTTTTTGTTCTCCCTGTTCTACATTTAGTGTAGCTGTGATTTCTCCTCAGAGAAGAAACAGCCCACATCATATGGGGCATGATTTTTACTGTTCAGGAGGCTGCAGTGTCCTCTGTTGCCTGTCAAGATATTATTCAGAATCATAATGCACTTTATTTTTCTTCATTTACCTACTATGTTTTTATAGCCTTGGTACTGTGACAGTTGTGTCAGTTGAAACTCGGCAACTTCCTCGTTGCAGTGTTCGTGACCTTATGACCCACAACTTTCACTGCCATCAGGGTCACTCACTAGATTGCAGAAAGTATTACCTCCCTTTTTTGAACAGAACTTATTTATTCCCTTTGACTAGTATAACTTAATCCACCTGAGTTTCATCCTTTTCTTATTTCACTTTCTACAGCAAAATAGAATCTCTTTTCAATGCATGAAAAGCACAGTTTAAAGTGTTTATTGGTTTAAATTATAGTCTGGGGTTAAAAGATTTAAAAGATTGTCATGACAGCTCCAGGCGGCCTTGCACTCTTTATTGTTGAGACCAAGTGGGATGTCTACATCTTTTTTCTTGAACTCTTTAATGCTGCATTTGAACATGGGTGGCTCATGTTGTTATTGAACTGTTTTATTTTTTAAAATCACATCTTTGAATTGCTTGTTAGGTTTCCTACTAAACTTGAGTGAGAAGGCTTTAGTGTAAGACCTATCTTGGCTCCTCAGTAGTTCTGTGACTTTGGGCAGAGGTGGTGGGTGGACTAGCTTATGCATTCAAAATAGAAAATAATCAAACTGGTCTGGTGTGTGTGTGTGTGTGTGTGTGTGTGTGTGTGTGTGTGTGCATGTGTGCATGACTCTGTGTGCGTGTGTGTGTGTGTGTGTGTGTGTGTGTGTGTGTGTGGTGAATATTTGAAACAGAATTTGTGAAATCCAACAGAGTTTGTCTTGAGAAAACACATGGACATTTTCTTAAAGATATCACTCTCCCTGTGGGCTTTTGTGGTGTTCAGAAAATTACATATATTTACCTGTAATTTTATAGTACAATACCCTGAAATTCATGTCAGCCATATATTTGATAATTATCTATGCTATTCATATAAAGTATAATAAAAAATGCTGGAAAAAGTGCATGGGGACACTCTGCTTCAACATTTATTAGCTTGCTGATGGTAGATAAATCAGTTAAACCTGTCTGAAACATCATTCCCTAATCTACAAAATAGAAATATTAATTCTTGACTCATTTACTTTCACTAACTTGCTGATGAAATAATATCTATAAAAGTACTTTGTTGCTATAAAACATGCTAAGTATATGAGATTTTATTTTCAAAATAAAATAGCTTTCAAAAAGCTCTTTCTAGAAGGCTTTCTATTTAGTGCAATCATGTTTATTGTAGAATTTAAAACAGGCTAGAAATGAATTGGGTTGAATAGAAATTTTTGGGTGACTTCAGTGCCTGCTGTACAACTACATGTACTGGGTTTTGATTCATGCATCAAGCTTCCTGGAAGACTGGCTAGCTGCAGTTTATCTCTTCCTATCCAATGCCTTTTCTGTGACCTGAATGAAAACACAGGAGGCATGCTCTTCAGATTCATAGATGATTCAGATCTGGGAGGATTAGCTGATGCCATGAATGCAGATCAAAAATTCATATTTATCTCAAAAGGCAGAAACAATGATCTGAAAGCCTTGGGATAAAATATAACATGGATATAAATAAAGTTCTTCATTTAGAGTAAAAATAATCTATTACACATATTCAGGATGCAGGTGATTTGCCTTGGAGGATGTGAAATCATCTGGGGGTTTTAGATGTCTACAAGTTCAAATAGAATGTGATGCATTTGCTTCGAGAACAAAAGTACTGAATAGAAAAATATGGGTGCCCGTTAGAGTGATGTGGTGTTTGAAAATCCAGATTTTGAGATGGGGTTTGGGGTTCTTGTCTTCATTGTACTAGCATCTCACAATGTGACCTTGGTCAGATCATGTAGTGTCTCTTGACTTCACTTTCTCTAATCTATAAAGTGAGAATTTGCACTAAATTATTTCTGAGATTGTTTCCAGGTATAAAAATCTATGATTCTGAGTTGGGTCATAAGAAGGCTTGTGTGTGTGTGTTTGTTTATGTTTTTTGAGAACTGATGTATCTAGAGCTAGTAGAAAAAGATTTTACTTAAAGAGAAATAACTGAGACCTAAAATGAGAATATATATGTATATGTCTTTTTATTTTCTCAGTGATTGGGGCATTTAATTTAATTTTGTTAGCTCAGCCAATGGCCTCCTCAAAAATAATGTATTTCTCAACTTATTTTTGCCTAACGGATGTGCCTTAGGAACTGTTCTGGAACTTCTCATTTTCCTATATCTTTCAGGTACAAATCCCAGCAGGGTCCAGCTGGCTCACTTTTCTTTCAAGACAGATAAATTGAGCTGTGTGTGCTTTTATGGTGTGTGGTCTTAGATGTCTGGCATGAGACTTTCAAAATTAAACTCCTGTCTACTGCTTATAAACATATACTGGGTCTGAGACCTCTCTTTGTAGGAATAACAGTTTATTGTCAAAACCATAGAGTCCTTTTTCCTGCCAAAAAATTAGTGTTGCTCTCTAACTTTCTGAAATATTATTTCGTTAATACAAGCTTTAATTGAGCAGTAATGACTTAATGGTTTGCAGTGCCTTTGGGTTTGGAATATACTGGGTTTTTTGGGAGGAATGGCAGCATGCATGGGCATGTCGTTCAGCATTTTAATGCACCTGATAAATTTTACTCAATTTATTATGTTATTTGTTTGATACAGGGTTCGTACTATTTCCCATGCAATTAAATTTCTTGTGTTGTTTTATCTGTATTTTCCTTATCCTTACTAATTTTTGAAACCTTGAACTCTGTCTTAATTAAACAAATGGTCATGAATTAGAATTTATTTCCCAATCATACCAGATAAAAAGAAAATTCACCATACTGTAGTCCCCACTTCTTTGAGGTTTTGGTTACCTGTACCTGACTGCAGCCCAAAAATATTGAGTAGAACATTCCAGAAATAAACAAGTCGTAAGTTTTAATTTACTTGCCATTCTTAGTAGCATTAATGAAATCTCTAGTCATCCTGCTCTGTGCCACATAGGACATAAATCTCATTTGTTGAGCATATCCATGATGTATACAGTACTTGCCCATTAGTCACTAAGTAGCTATCCTGGTTATCAGATCAACTGTCCCTGTTAATGCAATGCTTGTATTCACCCTTATTTTACTTGATAATAACCCCAAAGCATAATAGTAGTGATGCTGACAATTCAGATACACCAAAGAGAAGTCATAAAGTATGTGTATGTATGTATGTATTTATGTATGTGTGTATAAGAAAAAACATAATACAATACTTGAACAACATGAAGGTTAGAAGCATTCACCTCTGTGCAGTTAAAACTCTGCATATAATGTTTTTATTTTTTAAATTTATTTTTCGTTTTTATTTTTAGCTTTATTGGGGTGACATTGATTAGTAAAATTTACATTGGTTCCAGGTGTACAGTTCTGCAATACATCATCTATGTGTTGTGTTATGTGTTTATCACCCAGAGTCAGTTCTTTTTTGCATGTAACTTTTGACTCCCCAAAAATGTAACTACTGTTGACTGGAAGACCTACGGATACCATAAATTGTTGATTACCATATATTTTGTATTGTATGTATTATATATTTTATTCTTACAATATAATAAACTAGAGAAAAGAAAATGTCATTAAGCAAATTATAAGGAAGAGAGAATACATTTATAAGACTGTGCTGTATATATCAGTACTGTAAGTTCACATCATTTGCTTACAAGATCCGAGTACAAGTATCCCCTCACCTTCCTATTTCAAACCCCAGTTGTTCAAGGGTCACCTGTATACACCATTTAGTGCTATCTGCAGTTTCAGGCCTCAACTGGGGGTCTTGGAACATATTTTCCATAGATATGGGGGAGCACTACTGTATGAAAGGTATCACATTAGTGAAGATAATGACTTGTTTTCATGCCTCCTCCTGTTGTTCCCTCTGCTTCCTCTCCCCTTCTTCTCTCCTCTGGTTTCCTCCGTCTCACCCACCCACCTTCCCTCCCTTCTTTTTTTCTTTTGTTTCTTCTGTCTATACCCATTTATTGAATCACCATTGTGTGTTAGGCAGGCTGAGGATTTATTCACTAGCAAGTTATGTGCCTTCATGGTCTTTACAGTCTAGGAGAGAAATCATTAAAGTAAACAATTGAACTACAGAGAGGTAGAGCAGCCAGCTCAGTAATACAGGCCAGAGAAGACATCCCAGAATAAATTACAAACCTGAGAGCTAATGGTTGACTAAACAAAGAGGTTGACTTTGGGTTGGGTATAGGGAGTATTCTAGGCAGATGGAAAGTCTATAGTAAAACCTTAAAAATGGGAAAAACAGTATAGTACAATTAGGAAACAGAAAATGTCAATACGACTGAAACCTGAGGCACAAGGAGAGATTGGCCAGGAATAGAATTGGAGGGGCAAATTTTCTAAAGCCTCAAGGGTTATGGACCCAAAGAGTAAAAGGGAGTCACTGGAAGGTTGAAACAAGAAAAGAACATGATCAGTTTTCCGTTTTTAAAAGTTCACTTTTTCTGCAGGGTGCAAACTGACTTGGAGGGACACAAAATTAATTATAAGATGACTATTGTAGTCCAGGTAGGAGATGATAATTATTAAGATGCAGCATTGGACTTGGTGTAGGTGGATACTGGAGGATCCCATTTCATCTACAGAACCTTAAAGTCATTATTTCATTTTCAAGTAATTTTCTCTCAAGCTAGTGTTAAAAAACAACAACAACAACAAAAGTTTCTTTTCCTCCTTTTTATTACTATGTCTAATTTGAAGACACGCAGGCTGCCCAAGGAACAGAGTTGTAGCTGTGAGAGGTTTAGATGTTTAGAGTAGATTTCTAGATGCTCTGTTGATTTGCGTAGAAGAGAGAGCACCAGAGTAAAAGTCAGAGCTCTGAATTTTAATTTCAGTTTTGCCACTAATATGCACTTTGGCTCTGGGTAAATAACTTTACCTCCTGGGCACTCCTTTCAATTCTAATCTTCTTTGAGTTTGTGGATGTATTTGAAATAGAACTCCATAGAGGAAAAACCTCCTGGTCTTTATTTGCATTTTGAACATCTTAATACTATTTTAATCCCCATTGGTATGTATATTGAAATTCTAGATTCAACGAGTGAAATGCCTTGCTAACAGTATCAGAAATCTGAGCCTATGAATTAGTAAATCTGGAATTAAAAGTCCCACTGTCTTTCTATTTTGTACCCTTGCCTGTAGATAGGAGAGGAGATTTGGGAGTCTGGAAAAGATAAGCCACAAAAATTTAACTTCTGAGAAGAGAAATTTTGGGGGATGAGAAATTGGAATAAAATATGCAGTTTTTGCCAAGTGTGAGTCTGCTGAGTGGTGCCCATTTGTCCACATAAAAATCCCTTACGGGAGCTTGTTGATAATACAGACCCCTGTGCTCAGCCTCCGTTTCTGATAGGTAGGTCAAGGTCAGGCAAGTAGGGATGGGTGCTATGCTCTAAGGCGGTGTTCTTGAGTATGGTCCATGAAATGACACTAACCTTGAAAAATGTTTCTTGAGAAATTATTTGGCGTAAAATAAATTTGAGATACACTGTGTAATATAATGTCTTTTATACAAGGGCTGTCCGGAAAAAATCCAGCCATAAATGCCTCTATTTTTCATATTACATGGTTGGATATTTTCCCAACAGCCCCCATATATTAGAGGATCTAGAATATTCTAAATGAAAGAATTTTAGCTTAACTTTGTTTATTTCTGTTTTCTTTGACTCAGTTCGCCCCTCAACCACTTTTATTGGATCTCTATTAGCAGCCCAAAGAACTGGTGTTCAGCGATAGACATTTATAACATGCAAAAGAGTCATTTTTAAAAAATTGTCAATGAAATATAGTCATCCATGAAGTGGTCCAAAAATATTAACCCTTTATGGTTTAAACAAAGGCACACATTTGTGAAATTGCTAAGGAAAAAGGAATAACTATTTGGTCAGCAAAATAGACTGATTTCATCATCAACAAGCTACCTGACATCAGTACTACCTGTGAGGGTTGTGCGTGGAGCATTACATGAGTCTTTATTCGAGATGAAACACATTGCCACAGAGCTGTGCAGTGTGCAGCCTGCCAAGCCTGTTGTGGCCGCTCTGTCTGATATGTATGGGGGCTGACCCTGTGGTCATCGGCACTGATGTCAACCACGTGAATGACCTTGTCCAGATTATAACTCTCTGAATAGTAGGCTCCTAACACTCCATTTAGATTAAAACAGCCCAACACAGTAGAGCTTCGGTAAAATAATGAGGCTGTTTCCATAAACCATGCACCAATATTTAAGGTATTTTAAAATGAATTTAACTTTATTTGCTGTCTTTAGAAGAATCGGAGATTTATCATCAGCTATGGTACTAGCCAAAATGTATTTTCCTTCATCATTTCATAATAATTTATTGATCACTACGTGGCAGGTGACAATGCTTGGCACTGGAGACACAAAGTGAAAAAGACATGGGTTCTGCCTTTCTGAAAGGGCAGATTAAGTGAAACAAGCACATAACACAGATGACTGTAGTATATTTTGATATTAGTTTCAATGGAAGTAAATGCAGGAACAGTTCGAACAAAGAGAATAAAATATCTATGTTGGCCTGGGGGAGTCAGGAAATTTTTACAGATGAAACTGCTTTGGTTTACTTTGGTTTTTGGTTTTCTTCTGAAAACCGATGCTGACTCTGCTATTCAATTACCAAGAGGAAGTTTAGATTTTGCTGCCTTGCATGTGCTCATATGCTTTTCCAAAATAAATTGTGTTTATGTAATAATTTTTACCTTTTCTCCTCACTCATCATTTCCATCCTGATATTACTTTGAATTATACCCCCCACAATAGTCTTAGTTTCAGCTGAGTATTCACATTTCTGGTACAAGCTAATAGAATTTTTCATTTGCTTTTGGTGTGCAGATGTTGAACACATGGCTTTTAAGCATGGCATTATTCTTAGAAGGATGACAGTCTTCAAACATTTTGATTAGTACCTCAATTTTATCCATGTCTCCATATTGAAGTGAGCCTATGTTTTATATCTTCCCAGCTTTATCTCCTACATAATGCTCTAGTATTCAGAAAGGCAATTTTTGTCTCTAGTTTTATATCTATCAAACTACTGTGAGGCTTTCAGAAAGGTTTGGCAGCTTTTAGTCTGAGAAATGGAATATTTTACTTAATTTTAAAAGGAACTTAAAGAAATAATACATGCAGAGAGAATAAATATACCTTGTCTATTTGCAGTATCTATTTGTATAGCGTTTTATAGCTTGTAAAATATTTTACCTGCGTTATTTCCTTTAACTCTCATGATGCCATTTGAAACATGAGAAACTGGAGATTGTGCAGTTTACTGAGTTATTTCAGATAATACAGCTAGTCAGCCACAGAACCAGGACTCAGAGTCTTCAGTCTCCAATTACGAAGCTCTACCCACCACATGGCATAGCAGGATAATCTTGTTATATGTCAAGTAAAAGGGAAGATCAAAATGAAGGAGTAGAATTTTTGTTTGGAAGTGCAAATACAAAAAATTGTAAGTATCATTATTAATGGCTTGGGTGAATGAGATCATGCCAGGCATGAGAGAAAGTAATAGCTGTATCAGGTTGAATAATGTGGGTGAGTTTAGTGACACTGGGAAAGTAGGTGGAGCTGATTTAGTGTTTAATGACGCATCATTCCAGTAGGACACATTAAAAAAAAATAGACTAAAAATTGCAAAGAGACCAGAGTTAGCAGTAGAGCAGAAGACAGGAGGCTACTGAATTGGAAATGGACCCAGATAGGAAGCTGGTCTAAGAGACTGAGCCCTGGTGGGAAGACTGTAGCTGGGCCCTTCGCCACCTTTGTTCTGAAGTTAGGACCTCTTACCAACTATTCAGAGCAAAAATTGATGCCTGAGGGCAAGGTGGGAGAGGGCGGGAGGTGGGGGAGGGGGAATCAAGTACATGACTACAGAAAGAGAACTGACTCTGGGTGGTGAACATAACACAACACATAGATGATGCACTGTAGAATTGTACGCCTGGGACCTATATAATATTTGCTAGCCAATGTCACCCCAATAGATTTAACAATTAAAAAAATTGGATGTCATAGGTGTTGGTTAGCAAGGCATACAAAATCAGGACGTAGTCAGATCTTGACAAATCCCAAATAATTTGTACATTTCAGTCATCAACTCATGTCACTGTTTTCAGATGAAGTAGTGTGAGAGGTGAGAGCAGTTATTACGAAGTGGTTGAAGGGTTTGGGTTAAGTTTCTTGTGGATGCTGTGAAGGATAAAGAGCCAGATGCAAACGTGACTCTAGGGCACATAATTGGCATTATAGCATAAGTCCATGGCAATGATCTGATTTGCTAATAGTTTTTTTAAAAGTGCAATGAATTTGAGTATTACCAGGACACCATAGTAGTAAGACACTTTACCTTTCTCATCTTTAACAGATTGATGAGATAAACTATGTCTCAAGTTATTTAATAGTAGAGAATACTCATACCTTTTCTTAAGTGTTCATATAATATTTTAAAAAAATTAGAATTGTTTGTGGTTTATTTTTGGCCTCAAACTCAGAAAATAATACAAATTGTATCTTACAATAATTGTATAAAACCATAAATAAATTAGAAACCAAAACATTCAATCACATAGAAGTTTTAAACAGCTTGGTTGCTCTATAATGGACATAGTAAATTGCACATGTATGAGGTGTATAATTTGGTGAGATTGACACATGTCTACATTCATAAAACCATCACCGTAATCAAGATAAGAAACATATTGATCATTCCTCACATTTTCCTTGTGTCCTTTCGTAATCCCTTCCTACTTTTCCCTGTCTTTAAAAATCTCTCCTAAATGACTCTTGGATCAAAAGGGAAACTAAATGCATACATTAGATTGACCTCACTGACCAATTTCACATACAGCTGTTCAACCGAGGAGCTATACAGTAGGAATGCAGAGAAGGAAGATTTCAGGAAAAAGCGGGAGAGTTTAGGAA
Source organism: Lyroderma lyra (assembly GCA_004026885.1). Classification (NCBI taxonomy): domain Eukaryota; kingdom Metazoa; phylum Chordata; class Mammalia; order Chiroptera; family Megadermatidae; genus Lyroderma; species Lyroderma lyra. The sequence goes on from PVJL010003342.1 coordinate 123,467, forward strand.
CGGCATTTCGAGCTGGGGAGCTTGCGTTCGGCTTGGAACAGGTAGAGTGCATTGGAGGAACATTGCGGTTTGTGGATACGGGGAGTCCAGTGCTAAGCAGGAATGAAGGCTGCACGATCCGGGGAGAGTGAGCAGACTTCTTTGATTTGGAAAGAAGTCTTAATAGTATGCCGGTATCTGTAGAAACAGAGTTTGACTAGTTTGTGGAGGCTCTGGCACGCGAGACTGAGTGTAGATCTAAGATAATGAGGGGCAATCGAGAATGTTTTTGGACTAGGGAAAGGGACCCACTTCATTCATTGATTGTTCATAAGGACATATTTGTTCAGTGCCCACTATGTGTCAGGCACCATTTAAGGGCTAATGAATATGTTTTTAATTTGCCGTTTGGAAGGGTACTCTCTGCTGTGTGTGTGTGTGTGTGTGTGTGTGTGTGTGTGAAAGAGAGAGAGAGAGATTTTTAAAAAAATAAACTTTATTTTAGAAAATTTTAGCTTTGCAGACTAGTTGCAAGAATGTTACAGAATTTCCATATCTACTTCATCCAGTTTCCCTCACTGCTAACATCTTATATAAACCTGCTGCATTTGTCACAACTATGAAAGTGACATTAGTACATTACTATTATCTAAACTCGAGACTTCATTTAGATTTTCTTCATTTTTATCTAATGCCCTTGTTTTATCCCAGGATCCCACTCAAGAGACCTCATTACACTTAATTTCCAGGTCTCCTTGGGCTTTTTAGGCTGCGATGGTTTGTCAGGTGTTCTTCTTTTGATGACTGTTTGGGGGGACCAGGCCGATATTCTGTGGCAATTCCTTCAGTTTGAGTTTCTCTGATGTTACCCTCAAACTATCTTTTGAAATAACAAATGGAAGTTCTAGCCACAAATCAAAAGAAAGGTTTAATTTATTTAACTTTATATTTGTAATTTGCATGCCTTATCTTTTTTTATTGTTAGACTTATTGGGGTGACATTGGTTAACAAGAATTACCTAGGTTCCAGGGGTACAGTTCTACAGTGCGTTGTCTATGTGTTGTAGTATGTGTTTGCCATCCATCACCATATATTTGGTTCCCCCTCCTTCCTCTCCCACCCCTTCCCCACTTGTCCCCAAATAATCATTAAACTATTGATTGTGTCCATGAGTTTGTTTATTTGTGTGTTTGTTTTTTCTTTGTTGCTTTCAGTTTCGTATTCCGCATATGAGTGAAGTCATATGGTTCTTGGTTTTTTCTGTCTGGCTTATTTTGCTTAGCATGATGATCTCTAGGTCCGTCCATTGTTATCTTTTTTAAACAGTAAACCTCATATTCTCCTCAAATAATCTTCAAGGTACCTATTGCCTTACCTGTTCATCTTAGGTGTCACAGTTATCATTTCAGTCTACCAGGATTTCCTACAAAAAAGAATCTCTAATCCAATCGGTAAGAATTTGAATGGTGGATTCCAAGAAATCCTTTAAAGACCTTAAGGTCTTTAATATAGTTATTCATTTCTGTGGTTCCACAACAGAGGCTGCATGCTCAGCTGTGCCCTGATCCATGACTTGACTCACCATATAAGTTAGCTTGAATTTTGTGCAAATTGCTAGCTACCGTATCACAGATTGGTACAACTGGGTTGCCAGTGTACGGATGTGTCCCCACAGGCCACTGTGCCATTTCTCCCATACTCTCAAACCTTCCCAGGATTTGAGACACCCAGAGTTGAGCAAGGAGATCATGAAGAAGAACCTCATACTGATTCTTTCATGACATTCCTTAACTATTAAGAAATGGACTTAGGCTGACTCCCTGGAAAAATGTGGGGGACCTGACATGTCCACAGGGCTTTTGTTTCTTCTGGGACTAAAGGAAGAACAGTCACATTTTCTTTCCATCTGTCCACTGTATAAATTTGAGTTCATCCTGGCTTTTATGACTTTTGAAGAAAATACAGTAACCATTCAACTTTTTACTCCTGGATGAGTGCCCGTTTCATGTACCCTTCTTGGGTTTGATTCTGACCCCTCACATTATGCACAGTGTGACAGTCCGTGTGTCACTTAGCCTCTCTAAGCCTTGATATTTTTGATCCATAAAGTTTAGGTAATAATGTTTATCTCCTAAATTTGATTTGAGAATCATTTAAGATAAAGCATGTACAGTGACTAGCACAAAAACCAGTCCAATACACATTAGCTCTTCTTTTCATTACTGTTGTTCCTAGTATCTAGCAATAAACTAATGTAAAAAATCCGGAGTGCATCAGCCGCGATTTCGATAATAGCAGGCAGCGCTTTGCCTGCCCTCGCTGCCCCATAGACTGCTCACTCCCGTGGCCTCCTACCACCGGCCTTCCACAGCTCCGTGTTCTCTCTCCTTGCATGCCCCCTTCCAGCAGAAGAATGGCTGCTTCCACACTTTTAAAGAGGAAATGATGTTTTAAACATGTTTTAAAAATTCATTTAAAACATCTCTTTGAATTTAGAAACTAAGCATAAAAGAATTTTCCATGAAGTATTTTGCCTTGGTGACCCCATGGGGTTTATGAAGTAGAATTTTTAAGACTATCAGGTTCTTTTTTTTTTCCTTTTAACCAGCTAGAGCCCGTTTCTACCTCTGGCACTCTCGGTGTCACTGCTCAGTTCTCACCACCACGAGGGGTGTGGACAAGAGTTGTTGACAGACCGATGGTACTGACCCCCTGATACAATCCTGTGTTGGAGGCCTTGGGACTGTGCCAGCACCAGAGCTGTCAGGCCTCCTGCCAAGACTCGCACGCCCTGGCTTTTGGAGGAGGAGTGATTTTACTCCTCTTCTCAGTGTGCTCTGCCGTAGAACCTTTCCTGTTCTGTCTTTTACTACCTCGGTTAAATAACACAGCTTTCTTTGTGCTGGTCTGAAAATCAGGTACTTCAAAGCAGCAGGAAGAGAATGATCGCACACCTACCAAAATGCCAAAGTTTCTTACTTGCTAAATCAACCAGCAGGGCCTGCTCTGTGCAGCCAAGGCAGTAGCGTCCTTCCTGTCAGGCCTTGCTGGCACAAGGCTTGTTCAAGAGCTCTCATGCACCAGCATTTATATTTCTTCACTTACCCTTTATCCTCGTAAAAAGTCAACGTGGTAGCTTTTTTTAGTGGGAACTGTGTTCTGTGGTTAGAAAGACTATTGATAATAGTCTAATATTGAAAACATTTAATTATAGGCTATAGGACATTGCACTGGAGCCTCATTTAACATGGCATTGCAAAAGAACTCTAGGACACATAAGGGGTTTAATGTTGTGCTTTAGAGACCTCTTGATATATACAGGCAAAAGGTAGTATTTCATTAATGGTACTTACAAATCTTGAAAAGCAATGAGTTTTCAAAGGAGATTCCTCTGAGGATGTCCAGCAGATCAGAAAAAGGAGTTGGTTAGAACTCTTGTGGTGGCTCCCTAGGACACTGTGACCAGGATTCTGAAGACCCATTCTAACTCTGTAGTAAAGATGTCACGGTGGATTTAAAATGTCTATCATGGTGTGGGACAAGGAAACAGTAATTTGTATATTGAATAGTCATCATTGCTAGAATCAGCATTTATGCTGGACTGAAACATGGAAGCTAAAATCATCTGTATTCCAGAGTATGAAAATTTTAAATATTTGTACTTCATAAAGTATACAGGATAACTGTATCACAAAAGCAACATACCACTCATTCCTTCTTGCATCCAAAATTTATTTAGCAACTACTGTATGCTGGGTGCTATGAATCCAGAGCTAAAAGACTTCTTGTGGAGCTTCTGTTGACTAGAGGAGATGTTGTGAAAACTGTTGCAGAAACATAATAAGTACAATAATAAATGTATGTACTATACCATGGGTTCATTGAGAAAAGGAAGTGATTAACTCTGTTTAAGTTCAAAAGGAGCATCTTTAAGGGGTGACAAACATGGTGTCCTTTCAGTCTCTAGAAATAACTTTTAGGAATCATTTGCTGTAACAATTCAAAGCAATGCTATTGAAGATGAATTGTGCCCTTTAGTATGTAGTGAAGCTGAGTGATTAAGGGTGCTGTTGATTTTCTATTATTGCAAATTGATACCCCTCTGAATTTGAGTTGTGGTGAACTCCTGAATGCTTGGATTCCTCAAATTATTTATTTCCCTTACCATGTTTCCCATACTGATTTCTGTTAAAGTCCATTGCATTGTTTCATACTGATCTCTGTTGTCTAAACTCTTGTACTCACTCAGATATGTATGGTTAGAAAATGCTGATAAAGGTATAGGACCTGATGGCAAAGTATTCTACATTTGGAAATAATTTTGCATGCCATATCTGGTATGAGCTTCTGGGTTTTGAAATTGGTTAGCCTGTCATGTTGTATTTCCCTTTGCTTTAAAATTCCAAACACATCTAATCACAGGTTTCTTTAAGTACGTCATAATAACAAAAATCTACAGATTTTCTGCTTGTCCATCCAGAAACCTAGATGTATAACTAGACCTAGAAGTATGTTTATGATTGTGTGTGCAGGAACACATGTGTATACAGGTTTAAATTAGCTTCAGATGTATCTCTAATTAAATAACTCTCTCTAAGCAATGTTAATGTTTAAAAACACTTTGGATGGATATAGACTAGAGATAAAGTATAAATGAATGCTTTGTAAGAAAGACTGTCACTTTTGTATACACCAAAGAAAACATTGGTCCAATATTTGGACTTCTATTTCTAAGAATTGTCCCTTCTAGAAGACTCTTTTAATATAAATTGATGTTATTTGAGCCATAGCCAGAGATTATGAACCATTTTTATAAATAATTATAAACCAGACTTATTGCAGTTCTTAATGATTCTGAAAGTAATAAAAAGTTTGAAGTAGAAAACCATAGTACAAACAGTAGAAATCACTCATAATCTCATCACCAATCTATAATGAATATGGCCATTTTTTATTTTTAATATATGTATTACACATTTTATTCCTTTAGTCATTTCAGTCAATCAACAAATATTTATTAAGTTATGAATAATGCTTAGGTTATATATCTGTATGTGTATATATACATGTTTGTCACTTATTTTTACTTTTAAAATATATTTCACATATCATAAAATTTGCCCTCTCAAAATGTATAATTTGGCAGTTTTAGTATATTTACAAAATTGTGTAACTGTCATCACTATCTGATTTTAGAATATTTTCATCACTTCAAAAAAGAAATTCCATACCCATTACCAGTCAATTGTATTTCTCCTTTCCCAACTCTTACTATCCACAAGTCTATCTGCTGTTGGTACGGCTTTGCCTATTCTAGGCATTTTTGTAAATAGAAAATGTGGCTTTTGTTACTTTCTTCTATCATTTAGCATAATGTTTTCAAGGTTTATCCATGATGTGCCATGAATCAATACTTCATTCCGTTTTATGCCTGAATAATATTCTATTCTCTCTCTTCCACCTTCCCTGTCCCCCAACACACCCACACACACGCACAGACACATAACTTCCTCTAGAATAATAGTTCCCTAAGGCAAATTTGATCCTGCCCCTTCCAACTTCATACTTAGAATCTTTCAAAAGATGATTTTGCTTTTAGAATTCTTTTACTGTATCAGACTATGATCCTTTTGTTAAGGGAGGTCATAGTTTTAAAAATGTTTATGCCTAGTAGAGTACCTAGAATATGATAAAAACATAATTTTTAACAAAAGAATGCCCAGTAACCTCTAGAAGAACTTTTTGAATTTTTTAACTAATTATATATGTGTTCTCCTTTCATTGACATCATTATTTCATACTGAATGCAATAATTCAAGGAGCTAATTTATTAAAGCAGTGTTTTGTGAGTTAAACTTTTTTAATTCTAGTGGAAGCTCAGGTGCTTGACAAGCATGACTTAAAACATAGATTTCCTATCAATTCACAAATTGAGTGGACACTTGTAAAAACCAAATAAGATACTGAAATGCTTTTAGTGATAATGAATAAGAGGGGAAAAAGACACTTGTATGTGCTATTAGACAAGATCCCAAAGAAGCAGCTGACAGGATATGCAGTAATTGGAGTGTAGATTTTGCAGAGGAAGCTCTTATATTAAGACAAATAACAGGTATTTTATGAACAAGTCTCTTAGAAGATAAACTAATTGAATATTCAAAATCTCTGAACATGTTGTACTTACAAGTGTCATATCCTTTCCCCTTCTCATTAAGTAAACAGAGCTGTGATGGCCAGTCTGCACTTTATGTTCCTTGAGTGGTCAGCTACAAAGCTTGAACCATGAACAATTGTCATGAGGTGATAACAGAACCTATTTATTCAAGGAACAACCAAAAATAATTGCTGCTTGGATGTTAGCAAAATAGTGATGTGAAACAAAGTTTATGTAATATTCAAAAGGAAACATTGAAACTAATGATTGATACCCTTATTTTGATGCATCAAGGCGTCCAATGAAAATTTTGGTAGAAAAAAATTTGTAATGCATTTACATTTATAAAACTAGAATTTCTAAACAGACTCTTTTAAATCATTATTTAGTGACAAGGAAGCAAACCTAAAGATACAAAATTACTTTCCCAAGATAAAAAATGGTAGACTTGGAATTATATGGCTCCTTCATAATCATAAGTAATGAAAATTTATAGAGAACTTACAATGTTCCTGAAAATATTAAGTACTTTTTATGTATTATGTTATTTAATCCACATCTTATGAACTAGATACTACAATTATCCCATTTTACACATGACGAAACTGAGTTGTAGGAGGTTGGATAACTTATCCCAGGTCATGAAATTAATAAATTGGCAAGCTAGGATTCAAACGCAGATTGCTCTAATTCTAGTTCATGAATTTTTAACAATTATGTTATCTCTCACTCATATTTGCTTAATAAATTAGGATTTAGAATTATTTTCATAGTAGAATATAATATAATTATATTTCATGGTAATAAAATATCAGACTTCAATGGGCTTTCTGAATTTAACAATCAGAATGAATATATTTTCCTAGAATGTTTATATATAACCTATAAATATTTTTCTTGTACAAACTAAAATATGATTCCTTTCATCGTCAATTTATTGATTTCAGCACTGGCGTGGATTTGACTCTAGTTCATTTGTTTTATGATCTTTGGCAACTTGCCTCACTTCTCTGTATTTAAACTACTTGATTAATTTTAGTAAGAAGAAATTTTTCACATACTGTTACATAAGGATGACTACAGTGAGATAGGTCAAAACAGGAGTGAATGGGACATAAAACTGTATCATTTCAAACTGGTAGAGCTACCACGAAAAATAAATTCAGGACAGGAGATAAGCCTGAATGTGAATGGGGTGGGCCACTAAAAGGACTCTAAGGTGAAAGCAATAGTCAGCATCCCAGAGCCTTAACACAGAGTCTAGAGTCTGAGGTAGCTGAATAGACCATGTAATCTAAGAGAAATCTTAACATGTTCTGCTGTCAGAGATATAAACAGACAAATGATTTGAAAACTTTCTCCGCTGCTAGCAGACCTTCAGTTTCTTCATCTTAACATAGAAATGACAGTTTCTGTGTTGCTTGGTTAATGAGAGAATTAAAAATATATTAAAAATACCTTGTACAATTTTAAAAACTGTGAATTTGTGAATTTTGGTGGTTCTCAAATGAAAGCCTTTTTAAATTAGTGAGGCCATTTTTTAATGTCCCAGTGACCTGGGATTAATACTGGATTTTTGTTGATGGAAACCTGAGATGCTAAATGTTCTGCAATGGCCAGAATAATTCAGTCTTACTCAGAATGCCTCCATTCCAAACTGCTGTTCACTTTGAGAAATACTGGGAGAAACTAAAACTACAGCAATTTTATTACTATGAATTTTATCATTTTGATGAACATTCCTTAAATTCCTCTTGCATGTAGTGAAAAATTGGCTCTTCATTCTGTGATCTGTAGACTCTATTTCTTCTCTTTAAGTTGAAGGCTCTAAGCATCAGAGACAATTATTCTGTCTCTTATTTTTTCTCTTGTCTAGTCTAAACACCCCAGTTCCTTCAGTTGAGTCCTCCCTTGATCTGAAACATCTTGAAATGCTTGTTATGTGCTCTTGTTGTCAGGGTCCTCACCATACTGCCTTCTCTGGACTCATTCTAATTTTTACTGTTTTGCTTAGAACATGCATCCTGATTTTAGTACAGTATGCATATAGAGTAGTACATGCATAGTACACTGTGACCTTTTGTTTATTTTGACCTTTAGTATTAACTTACAAAGCAGCGTGTGCATTGCTAAATTCAATTTGTGTTCATCTGAGGTTTCAGTATCTACATCTAAGCCCAATGGGGCCTCCAGACTGTGGAATATGCTGCTCCAAATACTGAGGATTCAGAAATGAAATGAAGAGGGACTTTGTGGAAGATGACTAAACTAATAGTCTAACAGCTCTTTCTGTTAAGGGTGGTAATCAGTAAAGATTTCTTTGAGGCAAGGACACAATGAGTGGAGGGGTTTGGAGGAGGAACATGTCTGCAGGGAGATGATTTGCTAGGATGGTGAAAGGACATGTGTTACTGCAAGGGGCCAGTAAGGTCACAATGAGTAGGGAAAGAATGCTGACATACCTACAGCATTCAAGCCTGGAGTGTGGAAGCAGATACTAGCATGGGTGCAGGGCAGATCGTGCAGGGCCTTATGTGCCATTTTAAGGAGTTTGGAAACCATCTTCTTATTTATGAGGAAACATTGAAGCATTTTGAGAAACAAAAATCATACTTAGTTTCTAGCTGAAGTGTGGGAGGTATTTTGGGGGTGTGGGAGCAATATGGGAGATGATAATTCCTGTTGGAAATCTAGCCAAAGTGGTTGAGATATGGAGGGCCTAAATAAGTCAACGGATGGGGGATCTTGAATTGAGAGATGTTTAGAAAGTAGAATCAACAGAATGTGGGGACAGATTGGCTGTGGGAGTCAGCAAAAGAGAGTGATCTAAGATGATTTCAGTATTCTGCTAGCTGGAGAGTGTTATATTCCAGAGAGGTAGAGAATACAGAGGAGGAGTGGCTTTAGGTAGCATGGGAGCTGATAAATTTGTGAGAACTGCCGCTAAGCCCAAACGTCTGCATACTGTATTTGTACAGTGAGGTGTTAGAACTATAATTTTGACTACTTTGTTTAAAATAGTATATACTCCATGGGTGGATGGATATTTCACAATTAACAATATATCAGTATTATTTATTATATTAAAATAGGATTATAGAGCAAGATCATACGATTGTAGAAACACAGAAATGAAATGAATTTGATACAAATCAGTAGCCATTCTAGGTAAGAGTGTGTGTGTGTGTGTGTGTGTGTGTGTGTATTTATATATATGAATGAAAACATTATCAGTATGCCGAAGACCTTCTAATACCAAACCAAAAACGTGATATCATGTGAACAAATGCTAAAGATTGATTCTTTAAGTTAAGACATAAATCAATGATGTTTTCTGTTATCATGATTATTCTACATTGTCTGGCATGTCTGGTTAATAGCAAGTAAATAAAATAAGCTTTATAAATAATGAAAAAATAAATTATTATTATTTACAGGTGATTTGATGGTGAATCTAAACAACTTAAATGAAATCTGTTAAGAGAACAAAAATGAGAATTTAATGAGGAGCTCAGATACAAGAAAACATTAGGAAAGTAAAAATTGAAAAAAAAATTCCATACAGGGAACAAAATATCTAGGAATACCTTTAATAATTATATAAACCTATGCCAAAAATTATTCAACGTGATAAAATAACAATTAAACAACTAAAAATAAATGTCATATTCCAAGATGGAAAGACTTAATATCATAAAGATGTCATCCCTTGCCCAATAAATATATAATTTTAATGCAATTCCATTCAAATTACCTGATTAAAAAAACACACACACAATTCTAAAGTTTATGTAGAATAAATATTTGAGAATTTACAAATTATTTCAATGTTAATTTTAAGAATGCAAATTTTATGAAAGGTCAAACAAGAAAATGACATGAGGATGAGTGTCTTTACATAACATGCAGTGGTTCGGATGACTAAATGCTAACAGCCTTCTGCTGTAAAAGCCAGTAGTACTATACTCACGGCGCAAAAAATTAATTTAGTTTCAATAAAGAAACATTGTCTATCATTAAAATACATGCTTTTTCCAAAAAATACATGTTTTAATATTCTGATAATATCAGTGCATTTGTTTTCTTTTTATAGTTTAAATGAGCTATAAGTGAAGAATTTATTTAAAATTTTTGGTTATAAATAATTATGTAACATTATATTCAAAGTAATTAAATCAACACTGGGAGGGCTTAGGAAATTTTTTTCCCTATCAAGTAGTTCATATATTACTTAGGTTTCAGGAACTTTTTTATTAGAAAGTGACCGTTGGTCTTGAACAAATAAATACGTGTCCCCCTAATACTGACTGCCTACCATAAATCTGTAATTTTTATAAAAACTGGGACATTCAAGTGTCTATAACACACTTAACTCCTGTTCTTAATAGAGTTTACCTTCTGTAGGGCAGGAGCCAATAAACAAAAATCATATATAAATTATGTGTCAGCATGAAGTGCTATGAGGAAAATAAGCTGGCACATGAGACACGGAATAGCTGTGGACAGGGAACAACTTTAGATCCATCAACAGGGCAGGCTTATTGGATGTTTAAAGCATAGGTGATGAGATGGGACTAGACAGGTGACAATTCAGAGGAATAAATTCCAGGTAGAGACCATAGCTGAAAAATAAAAAGCCCTGCGGGAAAAATTCTGGAATGCTTGCCCAACAGGAAGAAAGAGTCAACGAAACCTGGTGTACTCAGTGTGGTGATGGTAGAGACTGAGATAAGGACAGAAAGTGCTAGACCGTGCAAGACATGGTTTATTTTATTCAAAATATAATAGGAAACTGCTGGAGTGTTTTAATCAAGGGGATTATACTCGTATGATTTGATTTGCATTTTTTAAAGATCACCCTGGTTGCTCTGTGGAGACTGGGTTTTATAGGAAGAGGGTGCATGAGGAAATAGGGAGACAATTTGGAGGTGTGTCAGAGGAGTAAGCCAGTGGTAGAATATGCTGGTACGTACATGGGGTGATAGTGGAAGTGGTGTGGAAAAGCAGGTGGAGTGAGGACGTATTTGGGAGGTGGAGCCAGGACAACCTGCCGATGCGTTGAATGTTGGCTGTCAGGAAAGTATTTAGCATGAGCACCTGGGTGGATGGGTATCGAGGGAAGACCTGAGGGAGAAATAGTGTATTCTAATTTGTTTTCAGTTTCTCTCCCTCAGTGGGGTAAAATCAGGAGTGTTAGTTTACTATGACTGCTTATTGGGATATTCAGAAAATATAATTGCTTTTCCACCAAAGTCACTTTGGTGTTAACTCTTTTGGCTTGCTGGAGATTCTCTTGGCCAGGCCAGATATTCTGGCTTCCTCCATGAGAACCATGCTTTTGGGTCTGTTCAACCAGCATATTGCTCTCCTCTGAATAGTTCCATTTTGCCCTTATCCTTTTAATTTTTTTCTCCATTTTGTTTGTTAAACAATTTTATTGAGGTATTATTGACATACAATAACTGGCACATACTTAAATTGTATAATTTGATAAATTTTGGCTTATACAAAAGCTGTCCCATGTAATACGGAAAATAGAGGCATTTATGGCTGGATTTGTTTCCCGACAGCCCTCGTGTATTTACACCTCCAAAACCATCATCAAAATAAACAAGAAGCATTTGTAAACCCCACAAGTGCCTCTGTGGCCCTTGGTAATCCATACCTCTTTCCAACCCCATTCTCAGGTAACCACTGATGTGCTTTCTATTACTATTGAATGGTTTGCATTTTCTAGAATTTTATATAAATGGAATCATACAGTTCTTGGTCAGGCTTTCTTTCCTTAGTATAATGTTTTATAAGTTCATCCACATTTTTACATGCATCACTGTTTGTTCCCTTTTATTGCCAAGTAGTATTTTATTGTAGGGATATATCATAATTTATTTACCCATTCACTGCTGATAGACATTTGGGTTGTTTCCACTGTGGGACCATTGCAAATAAAGCTGTTGTGGGCATTTTGGTACAAGTCTTTTTGCAGACAGAGGTTTTCATTTGCCTTGGATAAATACCTGGGAGTGGAGTGCCTGGGATATAGCGTAATTATCTGTTTAACTTTTTAAGTAACTGCCAAATTATTTGCCAAAGTGATTGTGTCACTTTTCATTTGTATCAGCTGTGTCACCTTCTTGCCAATGCTTGACATGGTCAGACACACCTTTGGAAATGTGTGATTTTACTCAATGACATATTCCATGTATGATCTAAAGAACAGGAGTATCTGATTCAATTAATAAAATACTTGTTGCCTGGATGGTCTGCTATGTGCTGAGTACGTTTTTAGAAAAATATCCTTTATTATCATAGGTGCTATATATGCCTTTGAATGTAGCCTAAGTAAAATAAAGTTGACTTCTTAGCAGTCACAGCATACTATTTAATGCCACTGAATTTACCATCCAATTAAACCTCTTCAATCTATTCTTTTACATGTCTCCTGATGAGACAAATCTTTTTTTAGTCTCAGTTTAGGCAGTGCATTTCATAAACCTATTATATTTTATGTACTTCAAACGAAAATTTGCAATGGTTTACCATATGAGCAACAAATACAACAAAATATTTAAATTAAGCATACTACAGGTAGAACCAAGCAAGCAACAGTGATTAAATAAAGCTAAATGAAAATATAGACTAAAGGAAGCCTCTGAAAATAAGTTTCTTAATAGCTGAAGTCAAAATGGGTAAGAGAGGTTAACTGGCTCTTATTAATAAGAGCAAGAAAGAATATCAGAGCATATGAAAATTTAAATGCCTTTCAGATTTAACTCTCAAAGAAAGAAACTGAGGCCCTTGAAGGAAAATAACTTCCTGTTTGGAGCTTTAAATCTGTAAGGTTTTTTGTTTGTTTGTTTTGCTTTTCTAGACAAAAGATCTAGAGACTTCACTTATATAGAGAGAAAGGAGTTTTGAGGTTATGGACACTGGCCTCATGATTCCATTCAGGTAGACATTAGTTCTCTAAGTACAGGTACAAACTTTTGACTCTTAAAACTGATAGGCACCAACCTAAAATTTCTGCTTGTAGAAAAAAGTTCTTAAGTAGTCATGAAAATTATCTTTTTGAAATCCTATCTTTTTACCCTTTCTGCCTGCATGGCTAAGGGCTTGTTATTTTAATTACCTTGCATCCTAGTCCATACTTTTTTATCACCTCTTTTCTACGTACCTGTGTTTTGGTGGTTTGTTCTGTATCAACATAGACATGTCTATTTCATGAAATTTTAAATCTATCAATCTTAAGTAGTTATGGCAATTTAAAATACTTCCAGATTATTCGAATGGTCCATAGAGAATGTGGCCTCATGAAAGTCTTAGCTTTTTGTTGCTTTTGTCTGTGTGTGGAAGGGTGTGTTTGTTCTGTAAGAAAAGTTAGAATAGTTCAGTTTTGGTCCCTCTACCCAGTTTTTGTTCCTTATAAAGCCACAAACTTGAAAACATAGCCAACTTTTTTTATTACTATTTTGAAAAGTCTTTCTATTATACAGCTTATCTTTAAGTCTACGGTGTGCTGTAGAGGTTAAGAGGTTGGATTCTGGAGTCAGACCACCTGGCTTTGGATTCCAGTTCTACTGAATGTGTGATCTTCAATGACCCTTATTTATTCCTTTGGACCTCTGTTTCCCCATTGCTGAAATGAGGTTTATAATAACAAGCTACCTCTTAGGATTGTTGCAAAGAATGAATGAGTTAACATATAGAACAATATCTGGCACATAGTAAAGGTTTTGTTGTTAGGACTTGTTTTTTATATCATGTTCTAACTTCAGCATTTAATGATTTTTAACTTTTCCTTCTCTCTTTTGCTCCTCTATTTTCCACAAGCACTTAATATAATCAAATACCTACTTACTTGATCATTTATTATTGAGCATTTCATGCTAATATACCAGGAAAACCTTTTTTTTCTAATTTGCTAGTTTATTGCCATGAAATAGTCCAATTACCCCTGTGAATGGTATAAGATGAGGATTATCACTTAATCCATTCAAAATAGAAAATGAAAAGTAAGTGGGAAAGCTGAAAGTTTCTCAGTACTCTACACCACAGGAGCTTAGTCAATACGTACTTTTCTAGTTACTCCCACTATACTGATTACATTTCATTCTCTCTGATCCTAGTACCCACACAGGTGTGCATTTCTTTTTCTGGAACATAGATATCATCACTCCTTCAGAGCATTGTCTCCTGCTGAGGATGAGAGACATTGTAAAGGAACTAACTCTTTAGAACTTCAACTGGCATTTTCTGACTCTTCCTAGATCTGTTGATTCCTCTTAGCAATTTGAGTTTACTGATGAGTATGTAAAGATCATGGCTTGAATTTTCTGATAAAAATAAACATCTCAGAACATCTTTCTTTATGTTTTACTACTCATTAAATCACCATAATTACTTATTTGTATTACTAAGAATGTAATTGAAGATTATATTATAAAAATGTCATTGAGACAAAAAATTAATTATAATTAAATTTAGTCTTCAAAGGAGATTTTAAAGTGAATGTTCTATTGTTGTCATTAAAAAAAATTTTTTTTTAAAGAGTACCACTGAATACTAGCTGTGCCAGGGATTCCTAAGACCACTTTCTAGTTTCGTGATACAGTAGGAGTCCTGATAGGACTCAGGATATATTGTATGCATGGCTATGATTTATTATAATGAGAAGGTGCAAAGCAAAATCAGCAATGGGAAAAAAATGAAAGGGGTAGAGTTTGGAAGGACATAGGCTCAAACTTCTGAAAGTCCCCTTTCAGTGTACATGAACAGGGTACATTTAATTTCTCCAGCAACAAACTGCAATGACATGTGTGAAATGTTACCTGCTAGAGAAGCCTAGAAGTTCTTGGTTTTTATTGGGAGCTGGCCCTGTAATCACCCTCTGTCGGTTACGTGTACCAAAATTCCAGAATCCCAGAAAGAACACAGGCCTTTACCATAGACCAAAATGTTTGTATCGATGTTTAGGTACAGTGAACGAGTCTTATTAATTAGGGAAGATTTAATATTAATCTAGGGGGACTGTTTTTTATTTAAATTTTAGATTCAAGCCAAAGGCCAAGCTTGCAAATAGGCCTTTCTAGGGATAGCAGTCTCAGGCCTGCTATGTTAACTTTTTTCTGCACACAAGCAAAATCTAACATATTTCTAAATCCACATATTTTAAAGTTGTTTCGTGATAGCCAATATACAACAGGTGTAGGTCTGAAAAATTGCTGGGGAAAAGCAATATAGATTTTATATTGTAGAAGTTTAATAAAAATTATTTTGTTCAGTGTTCCATTATAAAATAATTAGTGCCATGATTTTCTCCCTCTAATATTTTGTGAAAAGAGTAATCCTTTCACTAGACTTAACAAAGATTTTACAACAGCAAGGAAAAGTAAAATAAAGTGTATGCATGGACATAAAAGGGCAACTGAGGGATACATGAGGTGCAGGAGAAAGGATTTGATGTTCCTTCTCATTAAGAGACCAGGGGATGGAGTGCTGCCGGAAGGGACACTGAGTGATGAGAAAGGTGAGGGTTTGTAGGGGTGATGCTGGCGTTCGCTAATGAGGAGTCACCTGGGCCATAGTTGTAAAGCCCAGGGATTTTGCAAACAAAACAACAAAAAACTCAGAACAAATCCGCTTAAAAGATGAAACCAGAGAGTTCCTGGGTTGTCTAGTAGGGCTTCAGTATTTTTGAAGCCAATTTAAGAGCATGTAGTATATTCTTTCTATTTCTTTGGATGAACCACAGAATTATAACTGAGATAAAAAACATTTTTCACATATATACACAGCTAATTACAGCAGGCAGGCAGTAGTCATGAAGAAAATTAAATTGCATGCCTAGTGTAGGCCAAAGAATACATATACTTATGCCTGAAAATATTCACAAATACCAGTAGCAACAGATGAAAAAGAAAAACAATATATGCTTGCCCTGCTTAAAAAAATCTGGTGTCTTTGATTTCAACTGATTTTAGTTTGTTTATGAGTGTCAGTTTGATGCAATTATTATTTGATACCTATTAATTTTTCCTAGGAGATCTGGGAAGTAGTTAATCCTAACTATTGAATAAGAGCATGGAGTTTGGAATCAAAGAATGTAATTGAAATCTTTGCTACATTCAGTATGCTAGTGTTGGGACTGTTAATGAGGAATACAACTTCTCTGTATCACAATGTGATTATCTGTAAAATGGGAATTATTCTGAAAATTAAATGAGATATTTATAAAAGATGCTTGTCTATGTGCCAGGTACAAAGTGTCTAGTGAATAAATGGTTCATCTGTTGCTGTTACTGCTATATAGTAGGTGCTATAAGTATGGTCTCTACCCTTAAGGACTACATATGGTGAAAGACATGCAAATAACTTCTCAAATTTTTGATGTGCAGTAATGGAAGTTGGTATGAAGTACAAATTAAATAGAAGGTATTCCTTTGCTTTTCCAAACAATCTAACTTTCTTTCCAAAGTCTTTCCTAGGAGAGCAGGTAGTGAACCCACTGCAGTCTTAAATTTTACAATGGAAAGTTTTGTAGGTGAAAGAAAGAAAGAACATTCTAAGCAGATCGAATTCATGTGCACATGTATGTTTAGGGAATTATATGTAGTTTATATTAGTGGATTGTATAATATGAAAGTTAGAAGCAGGAAAGGAGACTTAAGTAGAAAGCCATAACCAAACCAAAATGAACTAATAATCCCCCTGGTAGAAAAATAAAAGTGAAATATGAATTGTAAGAACAAATTATTGCAACACAGTTGCATTTTTAAAAATAAAGCATATTTAAATATACAAATATTGCATGTTACAATTTGATGTGTTTTGAAAAATATGTGCACTAGTGTAACTCACACTTCTAACAAAGGTATAGAATAGGGATACAGAGTATTTATAACATGCTATTAAATCCATTCGGCTCTCTTGAAGTCACATCCTATGTGCTATGTACATTCCTCAGATTTCCTTCCCCAGGTATCAGTTTTGCCCAGTTTAGAGTTTCATATAAATAAAATGTGTAAAGCTTCTTTCACTCAGCAAAATATTTTTTAGATTTCTCCATGTTGATGCCTACATCAATAGCTTGAGCCTTTTAATTACTGAATAGTATTCCTTTGAATGAATATAATACAAATTTATTATCATGCAATGGACATTTGAGTTTTTTTCAGTGGTTTATATATATTTTAATTTCTCTTAGATGCATACTGAGTGGAATTGTTTGGTCATAGATATATATTTAATTTTAAAAGAAGTTGGCCAATATTTTTTCAAAGAGGTGGTACCATTTTACACTCCCACCTGGAATGTAAATGTGTTCCAAATTGTTCCACATCTTGCCAACATTTGTAGTCAGTCTTTTCAATTTTAGATATTTTAGTGGATTTTGAAATGGTACTCAGTTCCATAATTATAGTTAGTATAGAAATTTTCATGTGTTTGTTGGCTATTTGTACATCTTCTTTTGTGAAGTATCTGTTGAAAATAATTTTACCCATTTTTACTGTTTTTATTTCTCTTACTATTATTGTGTTGCAAGAGTTACATATTCTTCATACAAGTCCTTTGCTAGATATATGTATTGTGAATGTTTCCTCCCAATTTATGGCTTGCCTATTAATATTCTCAAGTGTCTTTTTATGAGCTGTCTAATTTGTCGTATTTTTTTATAGTTAGTACTTTCTGCATCATGTGCAAGAAATCTGTGCCTTCTTGAAGATTGCAAATATGTCTTCTTCAAGAAACTTTCTGCTCTTGGGTTTTACATTTATGAACCATTTCAAACTAATTCTTATACATGGTGTAAGAAAGAAAATGAGGTTCCTTTTTTAAAAGTAGAGTTTTCTAGTTGTTCCAGCACAATTTTGTAAAGACTTACTTATTCCCACTGAGTGCCTTGGAGGCTTTGTAAAAATATAACAACCATATGAATATGGGTGTATTTCTAGACACTCTTTTCTGTTTTATTGATTTATATATCTATTCTTTTGCACATTTTCTTGATTACAACAGCTATATAGGAAGTCTTGAATTCACGTGCTCTTATGCCTCCAAATTTGTTCTCCTTTTTTGAGATTGTGTGGTCTGTTCCAGATTCTTTATGTTTTCATATAAAATTTAGAGTCAGTTTGGCAAGTTTTACAATAAAACCCTGTTAAGATTTTGATTGAGATTGCATTGATTTATAGATTAATTTTCAGAGATTTGGCAATGTAACAATGTTCACTTTTCCTATAAATGTATAAATCATAAGTATCCATTTACTTAAGACTTTTTTATGTTGTCTTAGGAATTTTTCAGTTTTCAGTATAAAGTTTTATGCATTTTTTATTAAATTTATCTGAGTGTTTTATATTTAATGCTATTTTAAATGATATTGTTTTTTAAATTTGATTTTCCACTTGTTCCTTGGTAGTATATCCACATATAATTGATTTTTTTTACATTGATCTTGTGATTTCTCTATGTCCATAATCATATCTGTGAATTATGTTTTCTGAGGCAGTTTGTCTTCTTCCTTTACATTTTTTATCCCTTTAGTTCTTTTCCTTGACTCATTGTATTTACTAGGACCTCCAGCATAATATTGAATGGAGGTGTAAAGAATGAACATTCTTATCTTAATTATAACCTTAGGAAAAAATAGCATTTGATATTAGCTGAAGACTTATCTTTGCTTGAGACAGTACTTCTATTCCTAGTTTACGGAAAGATTTTATAATAAATGGGTGTCGTATTTTCTCAAATGCCTTTTTATGCATATGCAGAGGGTGCCAATAAATGTAAATACATTTTAAGAAAGGAAAAAACTGTATTAAAATTGTGATACACAACATAGACTGGTAATAAAAGATGAGTACAAGTCATGTTTGACTTATGCAATTACAGGAGGTGGTCAAAGTGGTTACCGTCAGTATTTATGTAATAACTTAGATAACATCTCTTAAAATGTGTATACAATTTTTGGCACCCTTGTATTTAAATGATCATTCCATTATTTGCTTTTATTCTGTTCATGTAGTGAATGATACTGATTTCTGAATATTAAGCAAAACTTTCATTTCTGAGATAAAACTTAGTGGGCTGAGTGTATTATTCTTTGTATATAATGATGAATATGATTTGCTAATTTTTTGTTACAGTTTTTTTGCATATATAATTGTGAAGGGAATTGGCTTCTAATTTTAGCTTGTAATCACTTAGTGTGGTTTCGGTATTAGGGTTATGCTGGCATAAAAAATGAGCTGGACAACATTCCTTCTTTCTGTATTTTTAAAAAGATTTTATGTAAGATTAGTTTGACTTCTTTAAATTTTTGTGAGAATTCACTAGTAGGGCCATCTAAGGTCTGAAGTGTGTGTGTGTGTGTGTGTGTGTGTGTGTGTGTGAAACATGCTTATATTTTATTTATAAATATTTTACATCTGTTTTCATAGATGAGATCTACTATGGCTTTTTCATTGTTTTAGTGCTATTTTTGTCATCTTTTCTTAACTTATACACACAAATAAAATGGATTGACAGGCTACAACATTCTTATTTGTTCTGGAACAATTCATATTAAATGACAGCCAATATAACCCTACACATGGGTTTACTTCATGGCATTGTTAACAATATTGTTATTAATTTTCAACTTTATTTATATGTTTTCATGAGTATTTTAGTGAAAACTTAGAGGAAACTGAGTAATAATGTGCTAACCGAATGAGATTTGGTATGTCTAAGCTTTAATTCTTCATTGACAATTGAGACATAAGCAGTTTTGGAAAGTTTCAACCTGCAGGTGAGCAGTTTTGCTCCGTTGAGCTGATTACCAACATCAAGAAGAAAGTAGGTAACATGTTAATAGTCTTTTTGTGGTAAATTATATATCAAAGTCTGATCTAAGTACGTGCTGAACAAATCTATAATAATTTACAAGGGCTCTAATACCTGGTTTGTTGACATTATAAAATTCAGGGGAATATTAAATATGACAAATATAAAATGATTATGAACTTTTACATCTGCAAATCTATGTTAATTTTCATCTTTAACTTTCCATACTCTGAGTTTAACTTACATAGACTGAAGAAAAAAATCAATCTGGGGACAATGTTGCCCCATCTCTCCAAATTAAGCTTACACAAATAACCTGAGGCCTAGGGCCAGGATAATCACAGAAACTCTAGAAAAACCAAGCCCTACACTCTCGGTTTGCTTTTCCTTTAAAAATAAAAATGCCATTTAAAAACAGGAAAATCTCACACACATACACATACAGCTATTGCCAGTATCAGTGTGTGTTACTGGCTTTATACCAAATTCAAGGTCACATTGACACTGTGCTTTCCCTAGGGGGAAAATTATTAAGAGAAACAAATAAAGGGAAATTGAATGGTTGTGGGATAAACTGCTAGAAAGCACTTAAAGGGTTTCCTTTATTTTGTCATTTATTCAGGCACAATAGCTTTAGTATTTAAATGTGTTCCTTTTTATTGCTGAATCCATTGAGGCACTGAACTGTATCTTTCTGGGGCAGCTAGTGTGGTGTAAATGCAAGATTGCCATCCTGGGAACCATAATTTAAGGACCACAGAGGCTTCACTGAGCTGAAGGTATTTTGCCTTACTACACTTACCATACAAGTGTTGAGGTGATATATTTAAATTATTTTCTAGCTGCAACAAATATGCCTGCTCTATGTTGGGGCTTTGGTTGGGTCTGAGGAATTGGAAATAAACACAGACTAAAGAAAGGAAACATAATCGCGTGAGGCACTCTGGTGGTCAACAAGGTGATTTTTTTTTGGCGTTGCTCTTCAATAGGAAATAACAAATTTACAAACTTTTCACTAATTTCTGTTTTTCTTCTTGAAATTGTGTTAATAGACTTGAAGCACATAGAATATTTCTTATTTGTGATTTTTAAGACTATAAGTACAAAAGGTAAAAGATAATTATGACGGGTAATAAAAATGATAACAATGAAAATGTTAGATCGCTCAGAACATCTGTGTACTCTGTGAAAGCATTTCCACTCTTGGAGAGTCATGGCTAGGTCGTCCTGCTGAGATCACTTTTACTTTGACATGTCGCACGAGGACTCAGAAGCCTCTGTGCTTTTGGATACAGCTGAATTCCCTCCCTCCCTCCCTTCCTTCCTTCCTTTCTTTCTTTCTTTTTCATTCATTAATTCATTATTAATTTATTTGGTCTTTCAGACACCTATCTTTTAGACATCCTTAATACATACTTGACTTTGAGCCATGACATTTTTCCAACTTGTTCAAGTAATGAATGGTTGTTGTTTAAGGCCTAAAAATGGAAGATTTGATTAGAGTTTTGTGGGGTCTTCTCCATGTTTCTGGTTCTCATTATGATACCTCTGTACCGTTCTAAACCATGGCCTAATTTTGCTTTAAGCAGGTGTTTTAGGATTTATTTCTGGCAGGTAATTTGATCTTTAATGTTTAGTATTAAAATGTACTAGCTTGCAATTAAGTGGTTGTCTCAACAGAAGATGAGTGGGATATTTTGTTCTTTTGTGACTCAAAAATTTAAATTTGCTTGTGTATTACTGTATTTGTGACTAATGTCTCATGTGAGAACCAACTAGATATAACTCAAGTAGGGAGAAAGGTCAGGAATGTAATCCCAGTACAGGGAATAAATAGAGGTGTTTTTATGTATTTGCAGAAATATTGCTGTACTAACACATCAACAGAGCAGATATCATGAGCCTATTTAATGGACATCTTGGTAACAGCTCAAGTTCAAAGGATGTTACAATAAAAATGTTAAAATTACTGATAAACATTTATAATATGAAGTGTATAATACAGTGTAAGTAAAGGCGCTCTGCTACTCGTAAAATTTTATGTATCTGACTCTATATCCTCTTCTTTAAAATGGAAATACTAATGTTCCACATCAGAGTGGCTACTAAAGTAGATAAAACACATATTACAGAGAATAGCACAGTTTCTGGTGTATAATAGATATGGACAATTAGGTAATTTTTACTTATACAAGTTCATTTTAAGCTAAAAAATCCCTTTAAGTATGCTTCATGGTAGGAGTTTCTGAATTTAAAAATACTGTAACACTGGATTACCATTTGGCATCTGACGTGGGTAGATTACAAACCTAACTCTCACATTCACTAGCTGTTGAATTTTGGTGAGTTTCTGACTTGGTTTCCACATTTATAGAAATGAACTGATTTCTGTACATAGTAAATCATATTTACTATGATTCATTTTTTTTCTTATTTCTGTTGGTCAATGAAAAAACAATAGTTGAAAACACTTTAAAACTTCCATGAACCTCTAAAATAGATAATTACCTAAACATAGTGGGTTTTAGGCAAACTGCTGCTTGGACTTAAGTAACTAGGTGATCTTTAGATGTTTGTTCTAGATACTATAATTTTTCCTGATAATATCATCATGATTTGCCTAATATAGCAGCACTATTCCAGGATAAATTTTGAAATTTGAAAAACAGATAGGTGGGATCCGTTGCCAAGGGGTGATTCACTTTTGATTTTTGACATTGATAACATTAAGTTGATTATATATGTTTGTGTGCCAAAATTCAAAGCAAAAAGTAAAACAGATATTGGATATCTGAATAATGTGAGATTTAAATAGTAGTACTTGATTTATTCTATATCCTCACTACTCAAAGTATGATCTATGTACTTACTGTATCAGTATTACCTGGGATCTTGTTACTAATGCAGAATTTCAGGCCCCACATAGATCTAAAGGATCAGAATCTACATTTTAATAAAATTCACAGGAAGATTTTTATGCACATTTAAGTTTGAGAAATACTGCCTTGAAACACTTAAAACTTAAAATCATGCTTTATATAGATTATTGATACGGGGTTACAAATTGAAAATAATGAGTTATGGGGAATATTAATAGTCACCATGACAGTAGTTGTTCTTGTAAATAATTGTTGAATTCAAGTACCTTTTTTAACATCAAGACCAGACCAAATGTAAATTTCACACCTCAGACAAAACAATTTCTTTACAAACTAATGTTAAAGGAGGTTTTATATGTATATGAGGGCTGTCCAGAAAATATTCAGCCATTGTCAATGTAAGAACAAGAAGTTTACGTAGTTGGATACTTTCTGGACAGCCCTTATGTTTGGGGGCTGTCTGGAATGTATCTAGCCATGTAATGTGAAAAATATTGGTATTTATGGCTGGATTTTTTCTGGATAGCATATATATATATATAGTAATGCCTGGACTTAAGTTGTGATTTTATTATAAAATTGTAACCATACATGCTTATTACTTTGTAATAAAATATTTGGTATAGATTACCAGCTCATGAAAAAGAAACATTATTTGTGTAAGCATAGCATGTATGGTTATAATTTTGTAATAAAATCATAACTCAAGTCTGAACCAGACTATCTATCTAAATATCTATATCTATATCTATATTTATATCTATCTATACACACACACACAAATATCCTAGGGTGCCAAAAAAATGTACACATACTTTAAGAGATAGTATCTGTGTATTAGATGCTGATAATAACCACTTTGAGCACCTTTTATAATTGTAGAAGTCAGATATGACTTGTATTCATCTTTTGTTACCAGTATATATTGAGTATTACAATTTTAATTTAGTTTTTTCTTTTCTTAAAATGTATATACATTTTTTGGCACCTTTCTCTCTCTCTCTCTCTCTGTGTGTGTGTGTGTGTGTGTGTGTGTATTCATATGCATATATATTTTTTATTTAGAAAACATAGTTTTTTAAAAAGCATTTGGTATATTAAAACATTAAAGCTACACAAGCAACAGTGAAATAAATTCAAGAGGTAAATGTATCATTCTAATTTGTATTTGTTAAGTATAATGTAACTATCTTTAAAATTATTTTACAACATGGTCCTATAGAAGTATCATTATTCTCTCATATGGTATGCCATCTTCCCAATGAAATCTTATATATTTCACAGTTGTACAAGTTAAACATGTACCAGGCGACAGTAGATGACTAATATGTAGCCCACTCATATAGAAATTAGCATTGGTAAGATAGTATTTTTTTAATAGAGTTACTGCTTACTCTGACAAAACAGTCTTGGTTGTAATAAGGTCCATTTAGTCCTATAAAAATACCCACTATTCTTATGAATATGAGTAATTAATCCATTAACTTATTCAATAATGATTACTACGGCTCATAAGTGTCAAACATATATTACACTAAATGCTGGGGAGAGAGTGGTGAAAAAAAGTGACTAAGTCTTTTACCCTCCTAGTATTTCCAGTCTATTTGTTGATGCAGCTGTGCATCCATCACAAACATGAATTTATAATTATAAGCTGTAATAAGCATTTCTAATTGCCTTGCATCTGGGAAGGCTTCCTGGCAGAAGCACCATTGGAATTAAGATCGTAAGGATCAGTAGGAAATAACCAGGATAAAATTACAGGAGTTGGGGCATGGGAAGAGAATTTGAATTTAGAGCTCACGTGTGAACAGCTGTGTGGAGAGGGAAGGGATGGCGTGTGTAAGGGATGGCGTGTGTAAGGATCTGGAGGCTTAATGGCCGGAACACAGATAGCAAAGGAGCGGCCCGCAGGACAGTGGAAAGGCGGTCAGGCAGATGTTACTGCTATAATTTAGCTTTGCTTCTCTTCATATACAGTGCAAAATATTGCCATGGCTTTCCATGTTAATTCACAAATAATGTTTGTATCTGTTAGCTCCCTTTCTCTTTAATCTGAGTATTTCTGCCCTGAAGGGTCAAGGAGGTCAAGATAGGGACCAATCCTGTAGGTAGAGACACCTCCTAACCGAAGTAGTAATACTTATAAGGAGTTGCCAGGTATGCCGTGCAATTGCTTTGTAGTTTTAATATCTTTTCCTTTTACCTCTCCAGTAGCGAGTGCCTATTAAGTAACATGCACCATCCTGCCCCTACCAGAGGGCTGATTATTTAAGTATATAGATATTTTCATAATGACAGGCGGTGGCTCCTACCCTGCTGACCATAATTCCCGAATGCCCCTTGCCTATGCTGAAGTGTTGGAGCTCATGTACTCCTGCTTGTTAGATATTTTGAATAGCACTGCCCTGCCCCCACTCACATTACTATTTAACTACCTCATGCCAATATTAGTCTGTATCAACATGGAAAAACAATCCCCTTAATTACACTACCAAGAAATCACAGGATCCAGTATCTTCTGTTCTCATGCAATTTATTATAAAAATTCAAATCTTGGTTAAAAGGATTGTATGTTTACATTGATTTAGCAGGAGAAATAGTAAATTTTCATGAATTTAGAAGCCACTAATCTGTACATCTTGACTTTAGCTTCTTTTTATAAGAACAAAGGTTTTTAAGTCTATCAATAGAAAAGATGTTTTATTTATAAAATGGTAGAAGAAAAATTTTCACATACTTGTAACAAATAGCACATTTGTTATTTATAAATTATCCCACTTAATTTAGAAAAGTGTTTATTACACATGATTCTTACTTATTTAATGATGGGCCTAAAAATCCTTTATTTCATAGCCCAGCTGCAATAGCACTTATTGGCAATGATCCTGAATCCACAAACTTCTATATGTTTCAATAGTTATGTAATCTAGATTCACACTAATTTGACTGACTCCTCCTACAATCAGGTACAGGAAATCAAGTTTTAGTTTTTTTGTATTTAGAGGAGTGTGAAAGAGTGATGCCTGTAAATCATTTGAGCTCCTTCCTTTAGTGCCTGCTAGTGTGGTTCTTCAAATGCGATACTTGTGCTTCTCTTTTCGTTAATCTGTGATGTTCTTGCTGCATAATGTTAAATCTGTATTTTATGCCCCATGATTTATAGCTAGTTCATTTAGCTCTGTTTCCCTAAGGTTGATGCAAGTTAATATTCTCAGCTTTCTAACAGCAGACATTGAAGAGGATCACACCTGTCTCTAACATTACTAGCTCTCTATGCCAGGCTGTAAGAAATATGACAGGCAACAAATAGTTTCATTCTCAATTTAGACCCCCATTATTTGAGGTTTACAGGCCATTCCTAATTCTGAGTCTAGAATTTATGATTTGTTCTGGCGATTATCATCACAGCAATCTTCTGCAACTGAGCTGTGCTTCACAGAGAGCTTTGTGCTGCTTTATTCGTCTTCCCTGAGGTCTGGAGCTAATGTATAGCACGGCGTCCAAATCACCCAGCTCAGAGAGGCTTGCTTTATGACTCCCCAGTGTGTGTCTCTTCTATTGGGTAGGCCGCTTTGTACAGTCTCAGTGAGGGGGAAAGTTGACCCTTGGGAGAGAGAGTGGTAGTCATTAAACAAATAAAACTTAACATTTAAGTCTCTGAACTCACCTAAACTAAACTATATGATATCATTTATTAAGTTAAATTTACTGAGTTTTGTTCAGTGCTAACTAATAATGAAGCAAAGTTTACCTGGTTTGCCTTGCAAACTTAAGGTGAAGAGTGATGTCTACCTCCCCTGAAGAGATGGAAAAATAGTGACCAGAACTGCTTCCGATTCATAGGCATATTTCAAATGGTTATTTTATAGTTTCCCTTTTGAATATATAGTATTTAGCTTTGCCTAAATACTATACAAGGTGTTTTCTAAGCTCTGTTCAATAACATTAATTAAAACTTACTGAAGAACTTTGGAAATCTTTGTACATTGATTGTCTGTAGAAGAATCACTCACTAACTGTGCAGTTTTGAAAGGATGTGGTGGCACTGTATCTATTGTGTGTGCCACAGTGCAAATGGTATTTTATTTTAAATCTTGCTGATTGGACTGAGAATGAGAGTACCTTCTGCCACCAGTGCCTGCTTACTGTTGTGTTTTTGTCGTGGCCTGCCACTTGCCCTTCCTCACTTCCAGTGGAATTAAAACTAACAAAACTATACAAGGGGACTAAGCCTGGTCATAAAAGGGCTTTCTATTCCTTCATTGCTGAATTAAAGACTATTCAGCAGTTCCCTGAGATTTCACTTTCTGCTATGGAGGCAGCCACACGGCAGAGAGGGAGGGAAAACCACAACAGACACTGTGAATTAGTTCTCCACATCTTTTGTCCAACTTCACTCACCAGGTCAGTTGATTCTCCTTGAGGGGCCAACAGTTGCAAATATTCCTCCACTATTGTTTTCTTCTAGAAAGTAAAATCGGAAAACAAAACGTTCTTACCTGTGGGGAACTACAACCAGAAGGCATTAAGTACTCCCTGGTAGTAAACCCTGGTATGCGGAGATCAGTGAAGGCACCCCAATACCTCATTTTACAGAAGAGGAAACTGAGGCTCAGCGGTGATGTGAGTTGCCCAAGTTTACACACTCAGTTAGTGGAAAGGTTAGGAATTTAGACCCTCTCCTCTCAATTAGTAAGTTGATATGTTTTTTCTCCCCATAATGATTCTGAATGAAAAAAGAAACTTAGATATTTTTGGAATTAGTCTTAGAATATTTGTTTGAATACTGAAGGGTTTTCTTTGAAGTTGTATTGTGAATTTTAAATGTGCGTCATTCTGTGAGCTTGGTGTGAGGTGACTCGGTGACAACACTCTAAAGCTGCACTCAGTGCTTTCGGTCTTCTGCCTTTGAACTCTCCTTTCCTCTTGACCGACGTGAATTCCACCGTTAGGCCGGCTCCCTGAGAATGGTCCATGTTCTACATACTTAGCAAATCCCCTTCCTTGTACTATTTTTTTCCTGATAGCACATATTCAACATGAGGAGGCTTCCAAGGCAGTTTTTGGAATTTAAAATTGAATTTTGGAATTTACAATTGATGTTCAAACAGAAGGTAAAATAAAGCAATTATAGTTTTACTTCTCACTATGCCTTTATTTTTGTATAGTGGGGCAAATTCTCCCCCTAATGCTGGAGGAGACATCAGGCAATCTAAAAACTTGTATACAATAGTTATCTTAGGGTTTTTGTGTCACTTCCTCCCTTCTGATCAGTAATTAGAAGGTAATTGTCAAAACTTCCATATTGATTTAAATTGGACCCCAGTTTCCCACAGTTTGGCCTATTTCAGGAAGGAGATAAATATTTGGGAAAGAGAAGTTATTGGCTTTTTTCCCCTCCCCTCTTCTGGTGTGGAACAAAGGGAAGGGGGAGAGGTAAGAGGAGCAGGCACGTGATTGCTGAGTCCATGAGTGTTGCAAGCTGACGTTTCCCTTATACGCGTTGTATGGGCTATGTTACCAGCTTGGGAAAACTTGGTACACCAAGGTGGGAAGTTGAGGAGAATGTACTAAAGGGCCTATTTCCATAGGTGTAGACAAGGTTCAGGGGAACCAACAAGAGAAAGATCAAGACCCTGGGCTAGCAACTGCAGGAGCCCGCCCACCCCCAGGTGGAGTGAGGGAGGGAGTGTTTCCTGGCCCCTGACAGGGAGCTGTAGGAAGGTGGTGGCTCGTCAGGAGCTGTGGCTTTTCAGCAGAGAGATGTCATAAACTCATAGCAACCCCTCAGAGTAGCAGCCAGGAAACAAATACCCCAGACTGACTCTCCTCTCGCCCTCCTGTGCCTTCCATTAGCCAAACCCACCTGAAAGCAGGAAAAAAGGGAGCACCTTTACAAACTCTGGACTGGTAGGGGCAGAGAGAATGGTGACAACAGGGGCAAATGGAAGAACCTGACACAGATGCTTTCATGGGGTTCCCCGTTTTACCTGCACTTCATTGGATCTGAGTGATTGTTTCTTTCAAACCTTGCTTCTTATTCTCAAAAATCCAGCACTTTCTGTAATTCCTCTCAGTTTACCTTTATTTACTGATCTAGGCGATGATCTTGAACAAAAACCACACATCTCCAGATCTTTTGCATGAGGATCGTATCTCGACCACGGAAGAGGTTCAGACATCGGAGTTCAGTCACCTCTTCTATCTGTTCCTCAGCGAGCTGGCCAGCTGTGGCGTCTCACCAAGATTTCTTGGGAGAGAATTTGTGCTTGCTCACTGGCTCCAGGGGCTGCCAGGGGCCCAGACAACGCTCTCTAATGGTCCCACTGAAGTCTCTCTCACCAGACTTGGGTGCATGAGGACTAGGCTGAGGATGGGGATGGCCAGATTAGCTTTGTTCATATAAATCCTCTACAAAAACATTATCCCCAGTCTCCACACATCTCAACCTTAATACCTTCATTGTGCATATGAGGTTTCAGAGTCATCTAACTTTTCAAAATTATTTCTTTTGAAAATCATTATATGGTCTGACACATCAGTATGAAATGCTCTATGTGTATCTTGCTACTTTAGTTAAAGCTAAACTTTTTAAATGAAATAAGGAGAAATGAAAAATTTTCATGTATTGGGCAGGGTCTGGGATTGCATTAATGGGGAGGGAGAGAATATTTTTGAATAGAAGTCATTGCTGACTCGGATTACACCAATTATAAAATTTCAGTATTCTGACTGCACAGTTAGATCCTGTTTATGAGATTTTTTTCTATTAAAGAATCAAGTTTTATTACAAATATTTTCAATAGGCAAAGTAGACTTGCTATAAAAGAAAACATACTTATTTTGTTTTATTTGTAAATAAATTTTAATTGCTAAGGAAATTATTACATGCTAATTTATTTTGAAAGAAAAATTTCAGAGGCCCAGTTTTTTTTAAAATGGAACCCACTTAATTTTTCTCCATTCTGCAGAATCTGAAACTCATTCAATTATGAATCTTGAAAGTACTAATTGAAGATGGCAATGATACAAAGATTTATTTAATCAGTAAAGAATAAATATATTCTTATTTGAGACTATTAAAATGTGTGCAAGGCACAGATTTTAGATTATATTGATGGTGAAAGTGAAAACAATAATCAGAATGGTGGAAATCTATCTGGTCTAGATTTCATATGTATGGGCCATGGAGAAACAGTTAATCTAAACACTCTATAAATCTCTACAAACCCTATAAAGCTTCCTGTTGGCTGAAGTTTGACATACTGAGTATCATTAAACTATGAAAACCTGGCTTTGGAAACAGAAGAGTGGGAATTAGGCATAAGAAACTGGAGAAATTGCAGAAATAAAATTTTAATGAAATCAGTGTTGTAATACTCTACCTCCCAAAACATTGTAGAGACAGAAAAATTGCTAGAGAGCAGCAATTTTATTTAAAAGATAGAAAATAATTTATTTTATCTACCTACATAATGACATAGCATTGCTTATTAGACCCTGGAGTGATTTTGAATATATATATATATGTGTGTGTGTGTGTGTGTGTGTGTGTATGTGCTGAAAGAACTCAAAGTATAATTGGCAATATAAAACCTTGCATTCTTGTAGTTTCTTACAGACCCCTTATATTCTATTAGCATCACAGATGTTTTCTTCATGGGTAGGCACTATCTTGAAGCTGGCTGCTGGGTCAGGCATCGGAAAAATCAGATGGATTCTGAGACTGAGCCTGATCTTCTGAATTATGCTAAGAACTTCTGACGATGACTCAATAAAGGGATTTTGGAAGTTTGAGATATCAATAAAGACATAATGTGCAATTTAACTATTAATTGGAATTAGAGGATTTGTGAACTTTGACCTAGATAATCTATATTTTGTCTATATTGACTCTCCTGAGGATGATGCAATTTTCAAGGGTCATTTCGGTGTAACACTATCTCTACACTCTTTCTGATAACCATAAGAAAATCTTTTTCAAATAGATCAAGATCACGTTTCATATGTTCATTTATTCATTTATCCATTCAATCATTTTTTAAGTTATCAAATCAATAAATACTGTGTTTGAATTTTGGTGAAGCACTGCTTGATTATAGTAGTAAATAAAATAGTTTATGCGCTCTACCTTCTGTGATCTTGCAATTATTTTTATTGCTACAAATAAATGTAATTTATTAAATAACAGTTATTACCCTAATGCTTTATGAACATTATCTTATTTAAGTCTCACAGCAACCCCTAAAGCAAGTATTGTCATCATTATCCTATAGGTAAAGAGACTGAAGTTTAACTGGCATGTGGTCACCTTGTTAATGTCTTTGCACCGATATGAAGGATATATATCTGATCTTTTTATTACACCAACTTTTAATAGCAGTTTGACACAAAGGTTGTTTTAAGTGCTATGTGATTAATATGAAATTTCCCAAACAAGCTGAGAAAAGAAATTCAGTTTCAAAAGTGCAAGAATTATTTTAATCTCTGTTTATATGTCACTACCACAGCTGACTGATTTAGTCAATTTTGATTGTGAGTCTATGCAGATTCCTTATTTCATGGTTTTAAACCATTAATCCCCAAAGCTGTGTATTTATTCAAAGAGTTAGAACAACAACAAAAACACACCCACACCCACACACCCATGACAGTGACTGAAGGTTTTCTATTATTTTGTTGATTACAAAATATTATACTACCGTTGAATAAAGCCATCATTTTATAAAAGAAATGACAAAATCTTAAATTTTAAAAAATGGAAGTACACCCAGATTAAAAGACAGTTCTTAAAGTTAAATCATTAGATTATCTCTGTTTTTGTATTTTCACCACATGAATCCAGAGATAAGTATTTAGGAACCATTAATGTATAGAATATCTTTGGATTCTGCCATGAACCTAAGTAAAACCAATTTTGAACATATTTCTTTTATTTAAAAGGAATCATAGCATGACATAAAAATAGTCTCTGTTCTAGGAGCTGGCAAGATCTGAAACTTATTAGGAGTCACAATAGGTTTAGCTTAATGCTGAATTACTGAATTAATTATTCCATTAGTTAAATTAATGAACTTTTTCTTTTTCATTTTTCCTTATTAAGAACAATGTTGGTTCCAGAGTTCACTGGGCTTGGACAGAGAACAAGAAACTCTATCAGGAAGAGAGGAAAAATGGTAGGCATGGCATGAGGCAAATTATCACAAATCGTAATAACCTGAAGTGAAAATAGTGAAAGAGCCAGTGATTTTAGGAGATACAGTATCAGGTTACTCCTGACTCTTGCAGTCTTTTTCAAAGTAACCCGTTGGTCACTGCAATGAAATCTTTTCATCTACATTTGCACACATATATGACTGATTTTCCATGGCAACATCTTCAAAAGGTAAGATCATGGTGTACATCTGTCTCTGAGATTCAAAGGAAATACGTAACATCACCAGTAAAAGGATTTGAATTTATTGCTGTTCAAACCCACCAATATTTTTTTCATATTTGGTGTATATCAATTGAAATCCTGCAGTCTGGCATAAGCCTCTCTGGTCTGAGAATACATGCAATAGGCTCCAGGGATATCTTTTCAGTACATGACTAGACTTACTAGATTCTATCTCAGGAGAGAAATCCAGCACCACATACTCTTAGAGCTAGGACGGACTCGATGCAACAGCCTCCTTTTACAGATGCAGAGACTAAGAATGAGATGGGAGATGCAATTTAGTTAGGGTCACCCATGGAGCTTACTTTAGAGCTCCCGTTTTCTGATCCCTGCATTATATTTCATTCTCATACCAAATTTATGCTGTAGCTTTCTGTAGGTAATAATGATATAGTTTTTGAATAAAAATGCTGGTTGAATAGAATGTCTGATGGTGAACAGGAAGGATGATAATATTTTAAAAATATAAACCACTAATTTTATTAGTAAAACTTTTTAAATGTTATTAATATTAACAAAAGTGTGGTTAGCCATTCTTCTAGTTATTTATTTTATCCATGGCCATTAACTGAGTCAAACACTGTAGAAGATACCCAGATTACAATGTTAAGATTTTATAATTTATAAAGAGAGGCAGAGTGTAAATAAAAGATGATAAAAGGTTTTATGGGTATTATAATTGAATTACGTAGAGAAATTAGTGGAAACATATATATATGTATATAATATATAATTGTGGGGTTGAGACTGAGGAGAGTAAGAAAAGATGATATAGAGGAATAGGCATGCACTGAGTTTTGAATTATGAATTAAGAATTTTCCTGTTGAACAAGAAGAAATTATGGCATTCCAGGATAAAGGTTTAGCATTTGGAAA
This sequence comes from Lyroderma lyra, assembly GCA_004026885.1. NCBI lineage: Eukaryota > Metazoa > Chordata > Mammalia > Chiroptera > Megadermatidae > Lyroderma > Lyroderma lyra. The sequence continues at coordinate 156,622 of PVJL010003342.1, forward strand.
AGCAAAAGGAAATCAGCCAGCTGGTATAGTTCAGAAAATGCAAGTGTTAGTAACAACGGTGACACCATCGAGAAGTATAGTAACTGCTAAAATTTCTTGAACCCTTTTCTTTGCCAAAACTTCTATGTTCTTCACCTGTTTATTCTTTACAATAACTGCATAATATAATACTCTATTATCTCTCTTTTATATGTATGTAAAGTAAGACTTTGAGAGATTAAGTAACATAGTTGACAAAGGATGAAGCAGATTAAAACACAATTTTAACTGACTACACAAACTTTTGTGTTATCTTACTCATTTTTAAGAAGTAAATTTATGTAATTTATATAAAATACTGAGTTTAAATTACAGCTCATGCAAATCAGTAAGAGTATTGTGGATAAAACCTGAGGCCAGACTCAGCTCAATTTGATTCTACCTCTTACTATGTTTCCTCCTGTGATAAACTTATTGAACTTTAGTGTCTTCATTTACATATGCGTGAAGAGTTATTGTGAATGGCATTTGAGACAGTACATGCAAAGTGCTTGTTGTGGTAGATGTTTGACAATCTTGGGTTTCCCCTCACTGACTCCCAGCCTCATCCTAGCAATCAGCTAGCTACTTGGGACAGCATCTAACTTTCCTAAATATTATGAAAGTTCAAGATACTTGCAATCTTCAGGCGGTTTCCCTTCATAGCTAAGTCATTCTATTCTTACAAGCTTATTTCTTTTTAAACCTCATTTTAAGTCTCAGAGTTAATTTTTGTTTGTTTTCTTTTTATTTACATCGCACAGACTTCAGAAAAACATTAGGATATACTGTTATGATATTTTCCTGACACGCCATTTGTACAGTGGCATTCTAGAAGAGATTTAATATTTTTATGCTTGTCTATTTGTATGTCTTTCATGCCTCAAAATATGTTGACTAGCACCTATGCCTTTGCTATGTGTTAAGCATAAAATATTTTTAAAGCTATTGCTGCAGAAAAGAACTAAGTCAAGGATATCGTATTTCATCTTCAACATGAAATAAAGATTCCCATTTAAAGAGAAATGTGTCATTTTAAAAGGTTGAATAAAATGGCACACATTTAAAACACAAAAACAAAAGCTTAGTAACATAACAACAAAAGCATTTTTCTTGCTGTTTAAATTTCATACGGGGCTCCTCTCTGCACTGATAATGTTTTCATTTGATTGTGAATTAGATAAATCTTTATTTGCTTTAAAATTCATTTCTCAGTATTTGAAGCTTCAAATTTTTTTTTGAGGTCAGTGTCATGCCTTCCTAGTTTAAATGTCTCATTTTATTTGTACTAGTTCAGATTTATATTATATATACATGTTTCCAACACATTTTCAATGGCTACTTATGCAAAAAATTGTACAATAAAAGTAACATTATTCTATAATTCTTCATTTTAGAGAACATGGCCCTTTCACAGAACTTTTAAGTTAGAATTGACAACAGGAAAGATTTGAGGCAAATCTTAGTTTGTGGGTATGGTCGCTAAGGCCTAGAAATGTCACAGGATTTGCCAAAGATTATCTTTATCCAGTCTTCTCCTTGTTTGTTCAACAAATAACTTTTGAGTTCCTATTCTGGTGAAGCATGGTGCTAGATACCACGAAGGACAAATTATATGTAAGAAGTTTCTCTCTCTCAGGGATTATAGACTCTAATGAGAGGTGCATGAGGGATAAGCAATTAACTGTAGGACAGACACTAATGAAGTAAGCTCTCCACGAGCCCTTCAGCAATTCCAAAACCGAATACCATCATCCTAATATGGACCTGGTTTGCCCTTTGAAATGACCATCTCAGTTCAAAGCTCCATTATTTATCCCATCACTGAACTTGAGAGTGCTGGTTGCTTGAGTTCTGGTTAATGGAGAGTCTATTGCCTTTGAAAACATGGTTTGTTCATGTTACTCACCTGCTAAACTTCTGTGACTCTCAGTTGTCTATAGGATCAACCTTATTTCTTAATGTGCCAAAAACCTCCAAAATTAGGCCTCCTTCAGGCTTTTTAGGCTAGTTACTAAATACTCCATAAAGACTTTTCACTTGGCTCAGGCTAACCCTGTCCCCATGGAGAGTCAACATCCTGAGGGTTGGGATTTTTGTTTGTTTGTTTCCTGCTATTTCATTTTCAAGTAAAAGATGAGTTGCATCAAGTTAGGGATTCATTATATATTTGAAAACAAAGATACGTTTTAAAATAGCGCTGTCCAATACATCTTTCTGAGATGAGGGAAATGCTCTATATCTGTGCTATACAATACAGTAGTTACTAGACCCTTTAAGGAACCAAGGAATTGAATTTTTAATGATGCTTAATTTTTCGTAATTAAAATTTAAATTTAAAAAGCCACATGTGACTAGTGGCTACCATTTTGTTTTTTGTTTTTGTTTTTTTGTTTTTTTTTAAATTCATTTTTATTGTTAGACTTATTGGGGAGACATCTGTTAGAAAGGATTACATAGGTTTCAGGCATACAATTCTACAGGGCATTGTCAACTTGATGTATAATCAGTTCACCACCTAATGTGACTTCTCTTCCCATCACCTTATATTTAGCTTCCCCCCCTCCTCTCCCACCCCCTCCCGTTTCTCCCCTCCCTGACCCACTCGTCCCCAAATGAACATTAAACTATTGATTGTGTCCATGGGTTGTTTGTTCATTTCTTTTTTTCTTTGCTTTCAGTTTTATATTCCGCATATGAGTGAAGTCATGCAGTTCTTTGTTTTTTCTGTCTGGCTTATTTCACTAAGCATGATGATCTCCAGGTCCATCCATTTTGTCGCAAATGGCAATATTTCACCTTTTCTTATAGCTGATAATATTCCATTGTGTGTATGTACCACAGCTTCTTTATCCAGTCATCTGTCACGGGGCACTTTGGTTGTTTCCATGTTTTGGCCACTGTGAACAGCTCTGGGATGAACATTGGGGTACATAAGTCTTTGCAGACAAAGGTTTTCAATTTTTTTGGGTAGATGCCCAGAAGGGGGATTGCTGGGTCAAATGGTAGCTCCATTCCCAATTTTCTGAGGAACCTCCACACTGCCTTCCACGGTGGTTGTACCAGTTTGCACTCCCACCAGCAGTGTACCAGAGTTCCTTTTTCTCCACATCCTCTCCAGCACTAGTTATTCCTTGTCTTGTTGATAATAGCCATTCTCACAGGTGTGAGGTGGTATCTCATTGTGGTTTTGATTTGCATTTCCCTGATAGCTAATGAGGATGAGCACTTTTTCATATGTCTGCTGGCCATTTGTATTTCTTCGTGGGAGAAGTGTCTGTTTAATTCTGCCCACTTTTTAATTGGGTTGTTTGTTTTTTTGTTGTTAAGTCTTATTAGTTCTTTACATATTTTAGATATTAGACCCTTATCTGATGCGTTATTTGCAAATATTTTCGCCCATTCAGTTGGCTGTCTCTTTGCCTTGTTGATGGTTTCTTTTGCTGTGCAGAAGCTTTTTAGTTTGATATAATTCCATTCATTTATTTTTGCTTTTACTTCCCTTGCCCTTGAGGACAGGTTCATGAAGTCTTCCATGAGTCCTAGGTCTGTAAGTTTAGTACCAATGTCTTCTTCTACACAGTTTATTGTTGTAGGTCTTATATGAAGGTCTTTAATCCATTTTGAGTTAATTTTTGTTTATGGAGAGAGTTCATGTTATTCCAGTTTTCCCAGCACCACCTACTAAAGAGGCTGTCTTTTCCCCACTGTATGTTTTTTGCTCCTTTATCGAAAATTATTTGTCCACAAATTTGTGGATTTATTTCTGGGTTTTCAATTCTTTTCCATTGGTCTCTATTTCTGTTCTTCTGCCAGTACCAAGCTGTTTTGACTATTGATGCTTTGTAATATAAATTGAAGTCAGGGAATGTAATGCCACCAGCCTTATTCTTTTTATGCAGTATTGCTTTGGCAATTTGAGGTCTTTTATGGTTCCATATAAATTTGCTAATTCTTTTATCTATTTCACAAAAATATAATTGTGGGATTTTGATGGGTATTGCATTAAATCTGTAGATTGCTTTGGGCAGAATGGCCATTTTAACAATGTTAAGTCTTCCTATCCATG